>JAQQSZ010014415.1:0-11522 GCA_028646595.1 Phalanger gymnotis
TTTGCCATTTCCTTCTCCAGCTCATTTTACAAATGAGGAAACTGAGGCAAACAGGGTTAAGTGACTTGATCAGAGTCACATAGCCAGTAAGTGTCTGAGGCTCGATTTGAACTCAGCACTTCCTGATTCTAGGCCTGGTACTTTATCTATTGTGTCACCTAGCTTTCCTCTGTGAAGGGGAGTAAAGTGTCATAAGCTCACAGAATTAAGAGAGAACCAGAGTATGAAGAGTTTCAAATGTCAAATGAGAGAGTTTTTATCTTATTGAGGGAGCCATTGAGAGTTTTTGATCAGGGTCATCTCTGTGTTTGAGGAATATCACTTTGGTGGCTTTGGGTTGGAAAGCAGAAAGACTGGAAACAGTGGGACCAAATCAGAGACTGTTGCAATATTCTGCATGTGAGGGGATGAGAGACTGAGGTCTGGCTGCGGCCATGGAGGTGAAGAGAAGGGCAGGGCTGGGAGAAGTGTGAAAGCAGAATTGGTGAAACTTGGAGCATGTCTAGGTGCCATGGGTGAGTGAGAAAAGAAAGGAAAGGTTGACTCTGAGGTTGCCAGCCTGGGGGACTGGAAGGATGCTGGTGTGCTTTAGATAGAAATGATGAGGTTAAGAAGAAGAGGGGGGGGTTTTGTTGGTTTTGTTTTGGTAAAGGGAACACATTCTGTTTGAGGCAGGTTAATTTTGAGATGTCCAGTTGCAAATATCTAATAGGCATTTGGGGTGCAAGAATGGAGGGTTAGAGAGAGGTTAGACATAGAGCTTTGGATGTCATCTGAATTGCAATGTTAACTGAACCCATGATGCTTGTGGAATCACCTGGTTATATATAGAGGGAAGAGAAGAAGATCTAGGACACAGCCTTGGGGGATCCAGATGACAACCAAAGAGTAGCAGATACGTAGAAGGAGGACCATGAAGGAGTGGTGTCAAGGAAACCCAGGGAGCAGTAAAGGTGGGTGATCAACAGAGTCGAAGGCTTCAGAGAAGAATAGAAGGATGAGGTTTGAGAAAAGGACATTGGATTTGTCAAGAGATCATGGTAACTTTGGAGTGAGCAATTTCAGTGGGATGAGTATGGCTCCTCGAGGTTTCTAAAGCACGTTTTCTTCAATAATCTTGTGAGGTAGGTGGTGTGAATATAGTTTTTCCCTTTTTATGAATGAGGAAGTTGAGGCTCAGATAGTTTGATATAATCTAGTTAGGTTCCCTTTCCCCAAAGGGAAGAAATAACCAGAATGACTAAGGAAATCACACATGAAACCACCGATACCAAGGGATTCTGCCAACTCTTGTGTTGGTTTTTATCTGACGTATTATGGTGGGGATATTCTGAGGAAGATGGGGTGTGTCTGCTTACTCTGGATTGGTGCATCTGTCAATGGTTTTGGCTTCCATTGCCTACATCAAATATCAACCCCCAGGCCCCTACCTTCCTGGGACAATCTGCAGTTCTGGATGGGAATGGTGGGCTGGAATCACCCTTTGTGCAGCTCCATCTCCAGAAACAAAAGCAATAGGGAGACCCTGGATGGTGGCAGGAGGTGGTTGGGCATACACACCCTTCATGTCTTTTCTGCAGTGATTCACAGGATCCCCAAATTTCAGATTTGAGATGGACCTTAGAGGTCACCTAGTATATAATCCCAGCCACAGCACAACTGAAAAGAGGACATTTGGGTTTTCCTTGAAGATCTCAAATGACAGGGAGCTCGCTACCTGCCAAAGTGGCCCATTTCACTTTGGATCACCTCAACTAATTAGGGAGTTTTTCCCAACATCAAGGGTAATCCTCGCTTTTGGCCTCTATTTATAGTTAGTTCTGCCCACTGGGACATCTATGTGGTGCAATGGATAGAGTTCTGGGTCTGGGGTCAGGAAGACTTGAGTTCGAATCTGGCCTCAGACACTTACTAGATTTGCGACCTTGGGCAAGTCACTTAATCTCTTTCTGTCATAGTTTCCTCTTTGGTGAAATGGGAGTGATAACAATAGAGCCTGTCTCTCAAGGTTGAGGATAAGAGGAGAGTGCTGGACAAACCTTCAAGCATCAGATGAATGCTAAGTACTGTCATCCTTCACACAGTTTGTAGCCATCTTGCTCGGTCTCCTTTGGGCACTTGGCAGCTTACCAGTGTCCTCCCTAAGATGTGTTACCCAGAGTGAAACTTAGTCCTCTTGACACAAACAGAAGATAACCCGATGACGACATCAACTCTCATGTTCTCATTGTGTATACTAACAGCAAACTTTCCAATTAGATCAGTTGATTGGGAGGCTCGGTTTTTGACCTTAAAAATCTAAGGCTGGACCGGCAAAAGTGAATTGATTTTCTCACGGTCCCACAACTTCCTGACATGTTTACCTCCCCCTTAGCCCTCCGTAGGGTCTCCAAAGACAGTCCTGACCCGCTCTTTCACTCAGGTCTCTGGCGTCAAGCGGGAACCTTGAGACCTGCAGAACTGTCCAACTTCATCCCAGAACTTTACAGGACAGAAAAAGGGATAGAGACATCTGGTGTGTGTGTGTCCAAACACCTTAGATCATGAGCTTGAAGACATCTTTGGAAGAAAGAGGAGTAAGATGCAGAGGCTAAGCAAGCTTTACCTTCTGGTCCTCAGGAGGCTTGGGAGGAGGGCAGGAACTAAAACTGGGTTGGTATGAGCCAGAGTCAGTCTTTGGCTGCCTGGTGAGAAGCTTCCTGGGAACTAGGATGTATGGGACAAGGAGGCTGCTTAGAGCCTCAGAAAAGAAGGACTTTTCTTTCTCTCTCCATCTCTGATCTGATCAGAATGAGAAACAGTCCAGGCTCCACAAGAAGGCACCAGCTGCAGGCAATGGGAATACCTGTGTGAATGAGTCTGGAAACAGAGAGGGATGGACTGTGAGGAGAAGGAAGACCAGTGCAAAGGAGTGGAGGTGGGACCTCGGGTGAGGGGGGACCTACAATTCAGACACCTCGGTTCTGCAAAGATGCGATTAGCCCTCTCAGAATGAACTTTCCACGCCTGCTCTTTTGAGCTCACACTTTCACTTGTCCCCTGAAGACTTGGAACTGACACCTGGATCAAGGTGGAAAGTGACCAACTCAATGCATTTCTGAGTATCCTGGATTTAGAACTAGAAGCGGCTCAGCATCCCAGGTCAACCCTCTCACTTCACACACAAGGCAGCTGAGACTACAGTCTTTCCCCAAGATCGCAGAGCTAATACATGGCACAGGAATGATTCTACTCCAGGTCCTCAGACCCAAGATCCAGGTGACTCCTTCACATTTATTTCTTAAGTAATTGCTACGTTCCTGGCATTGCGCTGTTTGCTGGGAATAAAGACAAAAACAAGAGTCCTGCCCTCCATGAGCTTCCATTCTACTGGGTGAAGGGGCAGGTACACAGATAAGCCAGGGTAAAATAAATGTTCAATCTTGATTTATTTGTTATGGGAAAGCATTAACGACTCAGGGAACCAGAAAACATCCCCCTACCGTTGAGAGAAAGCAGGGTCGCTAAGGTAGGGAGAAAGAACATTCCAGGCAGGGGGCACGGGCAGTACAGATGCACAGATGGGAGGGGGAATGTCCACAGGGAATACAAAGTAGAGTTTGGCCTCATATATGCAATGAGACATAAGGCACAAAGCCAAGCACGTGCTTCTCTTTGGCCTGCCGTGTTCCTTTGGTCCTTAGAAGGAAGGAAAGAAGCATTTCTTAAACACATACTATGTGCCAGGCACAGTGCTAGACATGTTACAAATATTATCTCATTCAACATTCAGAGCAACCCTGAGAGGTGGGTGCTGTTATCACCCCCATTTCACAGTTGAGGAAACTGAGGCATTCAGAGCTTGTGATTTGCTCAGTGTCACACGAGCTAGCAAGTATTAAAGGTAGGATTTGAATTCAGGTCTTCCTGACTCCTTATTCACTGTGGCACCTACTTTCTCCCTTGGGACAAGACAGGTAGGAGGAAGCAGGTGTGTCCGTCTGCCAGAAGGTAGGGAGGGTATCATTTTGTCCTTATCTGATTCCTGCTTAGGAAGACTCTGTATTTGGCTGCTTCCTCCAAGTTCTGTGTCCCACAGGCCTCACTGACAGTGGGCCCAGAAGTAAGATATAATTTAATTTAGGCCTATGCTTGAGCTCTCCAGGACTCCCATTCTCTGCAAAGCATTTTTATTTTTTAAAAATTTTATTTTCGGTTCCAAATTCTCTCCCTCCTTCCACCCCCTCCACCCACTCAGAAGGCAAGAAATATGATACCCGTTATACATACATATTTCTGCATTAGCTATGTTCTGGAAAAAAGCAAGAAAAATAAAGGGAAAAATATGCTTCAGTCCTCACTCTGACCCATCAGCTCTCTGTTGGTGAATAGTCTTTTTCGTCATGAGTCCTTTGGAGTTGGGGTGGATGATTGCGTTGATCAGTTATTAAGGCTTTTATTGTTTATCATTGTTCTGATATTGCAGCCACTACATACAGTGTTCTGGTTCTCCTCATTTCGCTTTCTGTGAAGCATTTTTTAATTGATCGTAGACACTTTTAACAGTAAAAATCCCCACGTATCTGATTAGAGCAAGTTGAAATGGGGCAGAAAACCTTTTGCAACTTCTTTTCTCTGTTCTTAAAGGATAGTGACAAGATGTACCTGAGCTACTCCTAACCTTCCAGACTATTTCTCCTGTTCTAATATGCTCCTGAGAGAAGCCCTTTATTAAGCCTCTCTCCCCCTTTCCAACTTCCTTTTCTGTGTAGTCTTCCACCATCAAAATGGAAGGTCCTTGAGGGCAGCCTCTGTCTTTCCTTTTATTAGTATTTATGGACCCAGGAATTAACTCACAATCTGGTATATACATGCTTAGAATGGAGGCTGGAGGCTTGGCAGCTAAAACCTGTGGGATCTGCTTAGCTCTCCAACCTGGAACTCAGAATTCTGGATTCAGAATTCAGGGACCAATCACTATCTCCGTGCAGATGCTGTTCCTTCTGCAAAGCATTTTTAATGAGGATAGTCTTGCAATCACCTTTTGGCTTCTTCATCTGATAGATTTTTAACATTCCTTTTAGGGCCTACTTTCCCAATTCCCACATGAATTAGCAGGCTGGGATTTCCCAGAGGGTACCAGATTACTTTTCCCCTTAGAGTTCTAGAGAGAATCCTAAAGAATAGCGATTTCTAGTACTGTTGCTCATGAGCCCCTACCAGTGTACTCTCTATTGATTATCAGTCAAAGTTAATTAGGTTTTAGAATGGGTATTTACTAAGTAAGTATAATAGGGACAGCTGTTGGAGGCACAGTCTATACTCTTCCCTTGCACACGTAAGTTCCCTTTGGAAAGTAGATTAGCTCTTAAAGAGTATGCTTGTTAAAGGGCAAATACCTAGCTCCTGGTCACTGGAAGTCCTTTGTCCCTTCATGGAGTCCTCACAGGGTTCTCCTTAGGTGTAACTCTTTGCTGGGCTTTGAGGATCAATGCCTTACAGTGTCTTCAGCTGATACTTTTCTTCCTCTCCTTCTCTGGCGGAGGGAGAAGTTGGTTTGTCTTTGGTGGGTCCAACTTGTCCTATGCTGTTTCTCAGCTCTTGATGCAGACTCTGCCCTTAACTGATGTTGGTGCTCCTCGGGGGTTTGGGTTGTCTAAGATTACATTAATTGGGGGTGGGACGGGAGCCCTTTGTTAGCCCGAGAACCATGGGCACATTTCATCTCTTTGAAACTCAGTTATCTCATCTGTATAACGGGAAGCATAATCCTTGTAATGCTGCCTCACAGGAGAGGTGTCAGGAAAATGTTTCGTAAATATTAAATCACTTCAGAAATATGGGAATTATTATTATTGTTATGATAACAGATATTTTTGGTGCTTGAAGTTTTCATACTACTTTACATATACATATCTACATGTCCATCTATCATTTCTCTCTCACCTTCAGTTTTCTTAGATATAAAATGAAGTGGGCATATTAGATGGTCTGATCGTGGGATTTGGAGCTCAAAAAGACTTTTGATGACTTCCAAGCCCATTTCTTTTAGCTCTAGTAACTTTTGGCTTCTATATTGTTATTTAACTTGGGTTCGCAACAACTTTAGGTAGGTACTATTGGTATCATCCCCATCTTATGGATGAAGAAACAGGTTCAGAGAGGCTATTGGTCAGTCAGTTAGCATTTGTTGAGCACTTATGATTTGCTGGGCATTGTACTAAGCCCAGGGGATGCAAAGAAAGGCAAAACGATTCCTTCCTCAAAGAGCTCACTTTCTAATGGGAGAGAAAAGAGCAAAATACTGATGTATGTGGATATAAGTAGGGTAGAGAGAAAGCAATTTCAGAGGGAAAACTCTAGCATTAAGGGATATTGGGAAGGCTCCTTACAGAAGGTGGGATTTTAGCTGGCATGTGATGGAAGCCAAGGAAGCCAGGAAGTGGAGATGAGGAAGGAGAATATGCCAGGCATGGGGGATGGCCAAGGAAAATTCATGGAGTTGGGAGATGGAATGTACTGAATGAAGAATGGCAGGATGGCTTGTGTCATTGGAGCATAGAGTTCCTGGAGGGAAGGAAGCCATGAGAATCCTAGAAAGGCAAGAAGAGCACAGGTCACGAATGGTTTGAAAAGCCAAATAGAAAATTTTCTATTTGATCTTGGAGGAAGTAGGGAGCCATTGGTTGACTGAATAGGTGAGGTGACTTGACTAGACTTGAACTTCAGGAAGAATACTTTGACAGCTCCTTGGGAAAGGGAGAAACTTGGAGCAAGGAGACCAACCAGAAGGATACTGCAGCAATCTAGACATGAGGTGATGGGAGCCTGTATCAGGGTGGTAGAAGTGCCAGAGGAGAGAAGGGGGCATATGAGAGAGGTGATGTGAATATGGAAATGACAGGAATTGGCAACGAATTGGATATGGGAATTGAGATAAAGAGAGGAAGCTAAGGATATCAACAAGGTTACCAGCCTGGGTGACTGGGAAGGTGGTGCTACCCTTGACAGCAGTAGGGAAGAGGGCAGAGTTTTGGAGAAAAATAATGAGACCAGTTTGGACATGTTGATGTCTACAGGATACAGTTTGAAAAGTTTAACAGGCAGGTGAAGATATGAGACTGGAGGGAGAGACAGCAGGGAGAGAATCATCGGCATAGATAAGGGAATTGAGTCTGTAAAAGCTAATGAGGCCATTAGGTAAAACATGGAGGAAATATAGAGGAACAACAGAAGAGAGTCCAGGACAGAGCCATAGTTGATGGGTATGATCTGAATGAAGATGCAGCAAAGGAGATTGAGAAGGAGCAGGGACACAGGGAGGAGGAGAACCAGGAAGTCAGAAAAACCTAGAGAGGCGAGGGAATGAAGGAGAAGAGGGTGATTGACAGTGTCAAAGGTTGCAGAGAAGGAAGAGGATTGAGAAAAGGCCATTAGAGGCATCAATAAAGATCATTAGTAACTTTAGAGAGAACAGTTTCAATTAACTGATGAGGTTGGAAGCCAGACTATAGTGACTCAAGAAGAATGAGAGGAAGGGAAGTGATGGTTCCTATTGTTGACAACTTTTTTTAAGGAGTTTAGCCACAAAAGGGAGGATACAGAATGATAGTGAGCAGGGTTGGAAGGGTCAAAGGAAGACTTTTTGGAAATGGGAAGACACGGGCATGTTTGTAGTCAGTAGAGAGACTGAAGATAAGTGAGAGAGCGAGGATGATACGGAGGGAAATTTGACAGAGAACAGAGGATAAAATGGGATCCCTTGTACATGTAGAGGGTTGACCTTGGCAAGGGGAAGGGCCATTTCTTCAAGGGTGGAGGTGAAGGGGAAGATATTGGGAAAGGACATCTGAGTGATGCAAGATAAAGAAGAGGAGAGAAGAGGGATCTTTTGGAGATTGGCCTCAATTGTTTTCAGTGAAACATGAGGCAAGGTTCTCATCTGAGAGGGTGGTGGAGGTGAATTTGGGAGGATTGAGAAGAGATAAAAACAATTTGGAAGGTCACTGAAGAGCGAGGTAGTGAGTTGATTAGAGAGATGTAAACAGATTGCCTTGCAACAGTGAGAGCCCAGTGGAGGTTATGTAACATAAATTTGTAATGGAATCAGACTGCGCGGTTTTGTGATTTTCTCCACCTTCATTTAGCAGTGTGTGTGTAGGAGTGAGGACAGCAGATGATGGCAATGATTCAAGGTTGAGGTTTGTCAGGCAGGCCAAAATTGGTGATGTTATAAGGGGCCAAGGAACTCAAGAGAATAGGAGAGAGTAGAGTGGAAGTGGTTCAACAAGGGGACAAGATGGGCAATGGAGGAGAGTAGAATTAGGATGGGAGTGATGGCCAGGGTCATGGCGATTAGGGGCAATGGAATTTGGAGTTGCAAGGCAGAGGAAGAGGTGGAATGACAGCAGACTGTAATGAGGTAAGGAAATTTCAGAGTACATATGCATGGAAGTAGAGCATGATGGTGATAGCAAAATCTATGGTTTGATGGTTGGACCATCTCTGTGTTTAGCTGAGGCGGGGCAGAGGAGTAGGTTATGGGGAATGAGTAAGTTGAGGAATTGTGAGGTTAGGGTATTTGAGGGGTAACAATATCTATGCTGAAGTCCTCTAGTGTGAGGGAAGGAACTGGGGAGGAGAGAAATATGTGAGCCAAGCACTGAGCTCACTGGTTCCATGCTGCCCAACTCCACTCATGTCTATGAATCTTCCCACTCACATAACTGCTGCTTTTTTAGGATCAGAGGGGCATCTTGTGAGCCCAGCTTCAGCCTCTACTGGTCACTGGTCAGAGAACTTCACCGACAGTGGCCAAGAGGGTGTTACGTGAACCTGTGAGAGCTTCGAAGTGTTCTCAGGTCACATCAGAGTACCTGAGTAATGGGCTCCATAGTTACAACACCAAAGGCCCCTTTGGAGTAACTTTCAGTGCTCTCTGCAGGTTCCCTGCTAGTTTGTTGAACCCTGGGAGGTTTTCTAGGACATTTCATTTGAGTACAATTTATGGTTTCCTCAATCCAATTTAATCCTGATAAACATAAAAAGCTATCTCTTCATTTAAAGGACGTACCACTGCCGACAATCTGCCAGCTGTGATGAATCTATCAAAGGCTGACCCCACTGGTTTTTTCACAAGCCTTTATGCAAATATTCTTAGAAAATGGAAAATAAGCTTGAGAACTCCCACCAGCAGCAAGGAAATTATCCTATTATTCACTATGAAGGGCAGCTGGGTGGTGCAGCCGCACTGGCCTTGAGATCGGGAAGACTCATCTTTCTGAGTTCAAATCTAGCCCCAGATACTTACTAGCTATGTGACCCTGGGCAAGTCACTTAACCCAGTTTGCCTCAGTTGCCTTATATGTAAAATAAGCTAGAGAAGGAAATGGCAAACTACTCCAATATCTTTGCCAAGAAAACCCCAAATGGGGTTATAGAGACTTGGACACAACTGAAACGAAACAATAATTCACCAAGAAATAAAAGTGCTTGACCAATAATGAAATCATTCCTTCTAACAAATGTATGACTATTTATACTTTCTCTACACAAGACAATTGCTTGAGGAAGGTCCCCCAAAGTTTCAAAATTGTCCTGCATCCCTCTCAATCTAGAGTGGTTCAATCTACCTCATCTCTTTAGTCTTTTCTTCACTATTCTGTAAAAGAATAAAGAAAAATATTACGTTCTAAAAGCCGTCACCGAAAAGAGGGAAAAATATTTTCAGTGCATCTCAGGACAACACAGAGAAACTCCCACAACAGAGACTGATTCTGTCAAGCACGTGTTAGAGACACAGTAAGGAGCAGAACATGTGTGCGAATTATGGCTATTTGACAAAAATGATTAAAAAAATATTATTGTTTTCAACATTTATTTTTAAAAATTTTGAATTCCAAATCTTATCCTTCCTTCCGGCCCCTCCCCTCTTCATTGAGAAGGCAAGCAACATGAAATGAAGTTTACATATGAAGTCAAGCGAAACATAGGCTGAAAGTATTATTGCTACAACTTTTATTTTTGAAGCAAATCCAATGGAAATTATAAAGGCCTTCGCACTGGACCCCTGCCCAGGACCTCCAGAATCCATGCCTTAAGTCTCTAGGGAAGGTGATCCTTGGGACACCTATTTTAATTGGTGGTAAGTGATAACTGAACCTAGCCAGCTATATCTAGTTGGGCTAGGACCCCCCCCCAGGAGTGGGGACCCTGTGGCCTCAAGGCCAAATGTGGCCCTCTAGGTCCTCAAGTGAGGCTCTTTGACTGAATCCAAACTTCATAGAAGAAATCCCCTCAGTAAAAGGATTTGTTCTGCTAAAACTTGGACTCAGTCAAAAGGCCACACTCAAGGACCTAGAAGATCATATGTGGCCTCAAGGCTGCAGGTTCCCCACCCCCTTCCCAGACTATACTTTACCTTCATATTCCATTCACCCACCTGATTGTGCCATCTGTCTATAGCTTAGTGCATACTCCCCTCTTCTTCTCTACTCTTTTTCCCACTTGCCTTCTCTTGTACTAGGCATGGCAATCAAATCAATAGTGTCATTTTTTCTAGAAAGGGAATGCTAAATAACTGCCTTACAGATCAAGTCCTCATTTCCTGTGGCTCTCCAGACCAAGAACCCTTAGCTGTGATTCTCCTAGATGGATTGTCTTATGTAAACTTCATGAGGGCAGGAACTATCTCACTTTTTGTCAGATCATCGGTCAATGAGTATTTATTAAATACCTACTGTGGGGTAGCAGAGTGGCTAGAGTGCTGGAACTGGAGTCAAGAAGATGAGTTCAAATGCAGCCTCAGATAATCTTTGGGTAGCATTTTATTTAATTTTTTACATTGATATTTATTAGGAAGTTTTGTTTATAGTTTTCTTTCTCTGTTTTTGTTCTCTCTGGCTTAGGTATCAAAGCCATATTTGTTTCATAAAAGGAATTTGGTAGAATTCCTTTACCTATTTTTCCCAAGTAGTTTATATAGTATTAAGATGAATTGTTCCTTAAATCTTTGGTAGAATTCACTTGCTAATACATCTGGTCCTGGGGATATCATTGTAGGGGGCTCATCTATGGCTTGTTCAATTTGATACTGGTAATTTGGTTTTCTTCTTTCTTTTTTTAAAATCAAATTAACCAGTGGTTTATCTATCTCCTGCCCCTCCCCTATAAAACCAATAGATTCAGTAGGTTTTGTTTTACTTTCAATTTTATTAATCTCTCTTTTGATCTTCAGGGTTTCCACTTTGGTGTTTAATTGGAGATTTTTATTTGTTCTTTTTCTAGATTTTTTTTTAGTTGCATGGCCCATTTATTCATGTGCTCTTTCTCTATTTTATTAATGTAAGCATTTAAAGACACAAAATTTCCTCTAAGTACTGCCTTGATTTTATTCCACAAATTTGGTATGCTGTCTCATTGTTGTTATTATTTTTCTTTTTTTAATTTTTATTTAATATATTTAGTTTTCAGCATTGATTTTCACAGGAGTTTGAATTATGAATTTTCTCCCCATTTCTACCCCACCCCCCACTCCAAGATGG
>JAQQSZ010014416.1:0-11522 GCA_028646595.1 Phalanger gymnotis
ACCTGAAGAGGGAATACCATACATACTCAGTTGTGTATCTTACCCCACAGGAAAGAAGGAGGAAGAAGATAAAAAAGGGGGGATGATGGAAGGGAGGGCAGATGGGGATGAAGATAATCAAAAACAAACACTTTTGAAAAGGGACAAGGTCAAGGGAGAAAATTCAATAAAGGTCGATAGGTTAGGAAGAAGCAAAATATAGTTAGTCTTTCACAGCATGAGTATTGTGGAAGGGTTATACATAATGATAAGCATGTGGCTCATGTTGAATTGCTTGACTTCTTAGGGAGGGTGGATGGGAAGGGAAGAGGGGAGAGAATTTGGAACTCAAGGTTTTAAAAAAATAGATGTTCAAAAGTAAAAAAGGTTTTTTTTTCATGCAACTAGAAAATAAGATGCACAGGCAATGGGGCATAGAGATTTATCTTGCTCTACGAGAAAGGAAGGGAAAGGGCGATGGGAGGGGAATGGGGTGACAGAGGGGAGGACAGACTGTGGAACAGGGCAACCAGAGTGTACTCCATCTTGGAGTGAGGGGGGTGGAAATGGGGAGAAAATCTGTAATCCAAATGCCTGTGAAAATCAATGCTGAAAACTAAACATATTAAAAATAAATTAAAGTAAAAAAAAAAGAATCTACAGATTGCCTCCTCAAAAAGATCCCCAAAAGAAAACTCCTAGGAACATTTTCCCCAAATTTCAGGGTTTCCAGGTCAAGGAGGAAATAATGCAAACTGCCAGAAAGCAACAATTTGAATATTGTAGAAACACAATCAGAATAACACAAGATCTAGCAGCTTCTATATTAAGGGATCAAAGGGCTTGGAATATGATATTCTGGAGGTAAGTGGAGCTAGGATTAAAACCAAGAATCACCTACCCAGCAAAACTGAGTATCATGCTCCAAGGCAAAATATGGATTTTCAATAAAATAGAGGACTTTCAAGCTCTCTTGATAAAAACACCAGAGCTGAATAGAAAATTTGACTTTCAAATACGAGAATCAAGAGATTTCAAGAATCAAGAAGAAGAATCAAGAGAAGTATGAAAAGGTAAACAAGAAAGAGAATTCATAAGGGACTTACTAAAGTTGAACTGTTATGTTTACATTCCTACATGGAAAGATGATGTGTGTAATTCATGAGACCTTTCTCAGTATTAGGGGAGTTAAAAGGAATATAGAGGGCACAGGATGAGTTGAATATGAAGGGATGATGTCTTAAAATGAAATAAATTTAAGGGATGATAGAGGAATATATTGAGAGAAGGAGAAAGGAAGAGATAGAATGGGGTAAATTATCTCATATAAAAGCAGCAAGAAAAAGCAGTTCTGATGGAAGGGAAGAGGGGGCAAATGAGGGGGAATGAGTTAATCTTGCTCTTATTGGATTCAACTTGAGGAGGGAATAACACACACATTGAATTGGGTATCTTACTCCACAGGAAAGTAAAGGGAAGGGGATAAAAAAGGGGGAATGATAGAAGGGAGGGCAGACAGGGGGAAGAGGTAATCAAAAGCAAACACTTTTGGAAAGGGACAAGGTCAAGGGAGAAAAATGAATAAAGGGGGACTGGTTAGGATGGAAGGAAATATAATTAACCTTTCACAACATGAGCATTGTGAACGGGTTTTACATAATGATTCATGTGTGATTTATGTTGAATTGCTTGCCTTCCTAGGGAGGGTCGGTGGGAAGGGAAAAGGGGAAAGAATTTGAAACTCAAAGTTTTAAAAGCAAAAATAAAGTTGTTTTTTGCATACAGCTGGGAAACAAGATATATAGGGAATGGGGTATAGAAATCTTTCCTGCCCTACGAGAAAGTAAGGGGAAAGGGGATGGGGTGGGGGAGTGGGGTAAAAGAATAGGAGAGCTGATTGGGAATGAGACAATCAGAATATATGCTGTCTTGGGATGGGGGGAGGGTAGAAATGGGGAGAAAATTTGTAACTCAAAACCTTGTGGAAATCAATGTTGAAAACTAAAATATTAAATAAAAACAATAAAATTTTAAAAAATATATAATTTTTTAAAAAAAACAAATAAGATAGGCAGAGGAAAAATTGGAAAGAGAAATAAAAGTGATGAAAGAAAATAATGAAAAAGAGAAAATATCTTGTTAAAGGAGGCACAAAAAATACTGAAGAAAATAACTTAAAAAACAGAATAGGCCAAATGGTAAAAGAGGCACAAGAATTCAACAAAGAGAAGAATGCCTTGAAAAGCAGAATTGAGCAAATGGAATCACACACACACACACACACACACACACACACGCACATACACATGCACATACACACATACACTTACATACATATGTACATATATTTTTTCACTGAAGAGAAGTTTTAAAAGTACAATTTGCCAAATGAAAAAGGAGGTACAAAAGCTCACTGAGGAAAATAGTTTCTCAAAACTTAGAATTGGACAAATGGAAGCTAATGATCTTATGAGACATCAGGGAACAATCAAATAAAAACAAAGAATGGTAAAAAAAAGAGAGAGAGAGAGAGAGAGGGAGAGAGAGAGAGAAGAAAATGTGAAATATTGCATTGGAACAAAAACAACTAATCTGGAAAATAGACCCAGGAGAGATAATTTGAGAATTATTGGACTACCTGAAAGTCATGATCAACAAAATAGCCTAGATATCACCTTTCAAGAAATTATCAAGGAAAACTTCCCTTTTATTCTAGAACCAGAGGGTAAAGTAGAAATTGAAAGCATCCACCAATTACTTCCTGAAAGAGATCCTAAAATGAAAACTCCCAAGCATGTTAGACCTCCCAAATCAAAGAAAAAAAATGAAAGCAGCCAAAAGGAAATAATTCAGGATAACACAATATTTAGCAACTTCTAACTTAAAGGATAGGAGGGCTTGGAATATAATATTCTGGTGGGCAAAAGAGCTAGGATTACAGCCAAGAACCACCTACCTAGGAAAACTGAGTATTATTTTTCAGGCAGGGGAAATGGACATTCAATGAAATAGAAGACTTTTAAGCTTTAATGAAAATGCTTTGAAAAGCTGATTTAAAAAAACTGATGGAAAGACTAGAGCTGAATACAAAATTTGACTTTCAAATAAAGTTTGAAAAGCATAAAAAGGTAAACAAGACAAAGAAATCACAAGGAATATGATAAGGTTGAACTCTTCATATTCTTACATGGGAAAATTATATCTATAATGCCTAAAACTTTCTCATTATTATAGCAGTTAGGAGGAGTATCCATAGACAGAAAGCAGAGGTGTGAGTTGAACGAGATTGTATGATTATCTAAAAAAATAAAATTAAAGGATGAGAAACAAGAATGCACTGGGAGGAAAGAAAAGGGAAATGTAGAAGGGATAAATCATTTGACATAAAAAAGGCCTGAAAGAGATTTTATAGTAGAGGGGGAAATGGGAGAAGTGGGGAGGGGAGCACATTTACCTTACTCTCATAGGAATTGGCTTAAAGAGAGAATAATATACACAATTAGTTGGGTACACAAATCTATCTTATCATATAGGAAAGTAGGAAGGTAATGGGATGGGGAGGTGATAGAAGGGAAGGTAGTTTGGGAGAGATGAAAGTCAGAAGCAAAACTTTTTTTAGAATGAACAAGGTAAAAGAGGGGAGAGAGTAGGAAAAACATGGGGAAAACAGGGTGGACAAAAATGCACAGTTGGTGATCATTAATGTGAAAGAATACACTGAAGTTCTCTGATAAAGACTTAGTTTCTCAAACATAGAAAACTGAATCAAATTTATAAATGGTGAAAGGAAACAAACAGGCAGTTTTCAGACAAATTAGTCAAAGCTATCTATTGTCACATAAAAATGCTCTAAATCACTACTGATGAGAGAAATGCAAATCAAACCAACTTTGAAATACTACCTCACACCAGTAAGGTTGGCTAATATGGCAGAAAAGAAAAATGAAAAACGTTGGAGGGGTGTGGGAAAATTAAAACACTAATGTACTAATTGGTGAAGTTTTATACTGATTCAATCACTCTGGAGACAATTTTGGAACTATGGCCAAAGTGCTATAAAACAAGCATACACTTTGAACAAGCAATACTACTGCTAGGTCTGTATCCCAAAGAGATAAGAAACAAAAAGTTAAAAGGACTTATGTGTACAAAAATATTTATAGCAGCTCTTTTAGTGGTGGCAAAGAATTGGAAGTTGAGGTGATGGCTGAACAGGGTGTTGTGCATGATTGTGATGGAATATTATTGTGCTTTAAGAAATGATGAGCAGGATGCTCTTAGAAAAAAAACATAGAAAGACTTACATGAACTGATGCAAATTGAAACAAGCAGAACGTGAACAGTATACACAGTAAGAGCAATATTGTGTGATGATCGATTATGAATAACTTAGCTATTCTCAGCAATACAATGATCCAAGAGAATTCTGCAGGACTTATGAGGAAAGGTGTTGTCCATCTCCAGAGAAAGAACCGGTAGGACCAGAAAGCAGATCAAAGATACTTTTCTTTACTTTATTTTTCTTGTTTTTGTCTGTGTTTTCTTTCACAGAAAGACTTACATGGAAATATCTTTTGCATGATTACACATGAATAACCTATGTCAAATTGCTGCCTTCTCAGCTAGGAGGGGAGAAGAAGGAGGGAGAGAATTTTGAACTCAAAATTCAAAAATAAAAGAATGTTAAAATTGTTTTTATATGTACCTGGAAAATAAAATATTAAAATTTAAAAACAAAAACAAAACGCCAATTATCCAGCCATCTACAGGAACTCTTCCTCTTCAAAAACCAGGGTAAAAATACTCTTGTGGCTTAATAAGTTTCATTTTTTCAAATGCTATAGGAACAAGGAAGGAAGAATTCTGTATCATTCTTCTTACCATGAAAGAAATGGTTTCCGGAATGGAAATGACTGGAACCTTGGGGGGAAATGACCATTCCTTCCTAAAGATTGGAATGGAGGAGAGTAAAGAAAGATAGTTTTATATGCAGTCTAGAATTCAGAGGAAGACATTTCATAGAATTCATGTAAATAATAGATAGGATCTTTTGACATAAAATTCTCCAGAGTTAGTCCAATAATAATGGGAACCCTCAAGATGAAATTTTAATAATACAAAAGAAAACCATTTTGACAAGAAGGAAAAAAAGAGAATTGTTGGAGGAGACGAAAATGCATACATGGAGAATTTACCAAGTAACTTCAAATGTATATGAATATATACATACATAAATAAATACATACATCTACATATATGTGTGTGCATTTGTGTGTGTGTATGTATATATATATATATATATACATATATATATATATATATACACGCACACATACACATGCATACAGAATACAAAAATAAAGGAAAGTAACAGAAGATCATGGTAAGGGTCTTTAATAATTGTGGCAGGATTGCTAGAAAGCAAAATGAGGTGAGAGTAGTAAGGAAAGATGTGGGTAACAGAAAGGAATATTTTTAGTGCTATGTTAAAGAAAAGAGGAGGATCAAAGAAAAGATGGCACTGATGTTTAGACTGGATTGAAAAATAATAAGTGGCAACAAAGTAGGTAGAAATGCTCAATTCTTATATAGCTTCTCTTTTTTTCATCAAGAGAAATAGCCTTTCAACTGAAAAGGACAATAATAAGCTATTATGGAACACATAACAAGGACATCGTAATTTAGCTACACTTGACAAATTCAAAATATCACATTAACAACATCCTTTGTCTCTGGAACGACTAACAGATGTGATTGTTGATCCAATATCAGTACTGTTTGTGTCAATGGCCTTAAGCTTGAAAACATTGTTACTCACTACAAAATATATTTACAATGTAACAGAAAGTAATATATGTGTGTGTATTTCAACAATGTATATCAGTAAGAAATATGATAGCTAGTGTCATATCTAACCATCAGTTTCAAGTACTAACTTCTCAGCTCTGGAAACACAGTCCTATCATTTAGATATTTTGTATGGCAGTGAAAGTATCTCTTCATGAATACTCTTTATAAGTCACATAAAAAAATTCTTGAAATCACTATTGATTAGAGAAATGCAAATCAAAACAACTATGTGGTACCACATCACACCTATCATATTGGCTAACATGACAAAACAAGAAAATGATAAATGTTGGAGAAGATGTGGGAAAATTG
Source organism: Phalanger gymnotis (assembly GCA_028646595.1). Lineage (NCBI taxonomy): Eukaryota > Metazoa > Chordata > Mammalia > Diprotodontia > Phalangeridae > Phalanger > Phalanger gymnotis. The sequence goes on from JAQQSZ010014416.1 coordinate 6,142, forward strand.
GAACACTAATTCATTCTTGGTGGAGTTGTGAACTGATCCAACCATTCTGCAGAGCAATTTGGAACTATGCCCAAAGGGCAATAAAAATATGCATACCCTTTGGTCTAGCAATACCACTTCTAGGGTCATATCCCAAGGAGATCATAAAAATGGGAAAAGGACCCACATGTACAAAAGTATTTATAGCTGCTGTTTTTGTGGTGGCCAAGAACTGTAAATTGAGGGGATTCCTATCAATTGAAGAATGGCTGAACAAGTTGTGTTATATGAATTAATGACATATTATTGTGTTATAATGAAGGATGAATGGTCAGACTTCAGAAAAAAAAAACCTGGAAAGATTTATGTGAACTAATGTTGAATGAATTGAGCAGAACCAGGAGAACATTGGACACAGTAACAGACACACTGTGAAGACTGACTTTGATAGACTTAGCTCTTCTCAGCAATGAAGGACCTAAAACAACTCCAAAAGACTCACGATAGAAAATGCCATACACTTTCAGAAAAAAGAAATATGGAGTCTTATTGCAGATCAACGCAGCCTATTTTCTTTTTTTGTTTGTTTCATGTTTTTCTTTCTCATGTTTACTTCCAAATGTTCTAATTCTTCTATAAACATGACTAATGTGAAAATATACTTAATAGGAATGTATATGTAGAGCCTATATCAGATTGCATGCCATCTTAGGAAGGGGGAGGGAAAGAGGGAAAGAAAACTTAAAACCTATGGAAGTGAATACTGAAAACTAAAAATAAATAAATTAACTTACTAAAAAAGAATACTCTTCATAATATTTTTGAAATATGGGTGATTATCCCCTTAATCTATTAGGAAAGAAAGTCTCTTATTCCTTTCTTTGTGTTTAATTAGTCTCTCTACTCATGACAGTTAACCATCTCTTTAATACTACAACTGCATTTATTAAATATTCTATTCCTTCTTCATAATAGTTACAAACTCCATAGACTGAAAGAGATTATTGAATTTTGGCTTAAACCTAGATTTCCTCAAAGTACTTGATAAAATACTCCATCGAGTGGGGAGGGAGGAAGAAATGAGGGCGAAATAAAAGCATAATCATTAGGATTCAGAGCTGTATGAATGGCTGTACTGACACATACATGCATACACAAATTTTATCTGGACTTTTGATTTTATTTGTGTTGGTAGCTCAAGAGAATAATCTACCAATGCATATCAGTTATTTTGAAACTTACTGTAGTTTTATGGAGCTACTTGAGGCATTGAGAGGTTAAATGATTTGTCCATGGTCTTACAGCCAATAGATATCAGAGGCAGTATTTACTCCGAGTCATTCTGACTCTATGTTCCTATTGTTTGCGGTCATTTTCCAACTCTAGTCAGTAGTCTATCACATGTACATTTTATCTACAAAGCATTTTAAGGTTTGACAAGCACTTTACATGCATGAATTCACTTGAACCTTCAATAATTCTGTGAGGAATGTACTAGAGGTCTTTTTATATTCATTTGACATATGAAGATACTGTGGCTCATGTAGTAAGTGATTTCACCATGATCACAGAACTAGAATGTCTTCAAGACAGATGTAGAATCCAAGTCTCTCCTGATTCTGGTTCTAGCCCTCATATCCCTACACTATTCTGCTAAATACATCAAACCAGGCTTATTTAGGAATCTCCATAAAATCACAGTCCTTCATCTTGAAAGAAAACACATCAGGTTAGGCTGATTACCAGTTGTAACCTTCATTAATGACATTTTCCAAGAAAGGCACCTTTCAACCCTCTCATCCCAAATAAGTGCTTTTTCCAAACCTCTGCCGCCACTATGACGTGTCTGTATAAAATTCTGTAGAGTCATAATGGACCTGTTTTTTAGATTCAACTCTACTCCATTTTTTATTTTCTATCATCATTTTTGCTGCATATTCCATATTTTTCTTTGATGACTAATTGTTCTGTGAATGAGTCAAGAACTCTTTTATGACACTACTGCAATAATTTTCCCTCCCTTGAGATCATGAGAATATTCATCCGAACTTTATTTCCAAATGCCCCTGATAAAGACAACTGTTTACTAACTTTACCTTGCCTACCTTTCAACAGGCAGCTTCTGGGAAGAGGTATACCTCCTATGAAATATGAAATAACATCTTCACTAAGGCTAAAATTCTCTATTTCTGTGAAGCTCCCCAAAGTTGCTTATAAAGCTATTCGCTTGAAGGAGAGACAAACAAGGTTCATCAATCTCCTATGTCTCATCCTGGGCCTCAGCCTAGTCATCTGTGAAATGAAGAGATTGATCTAGGACCTAGATTCTAGATAATCATTAAGATTTCTTCCATATACATGTTCTATGAACCTATGGCAAAAGAGAAAGATGAGGAAAAATGAGAATATGAAGAAAAGACACTTGAAGAGTATAACTTTATAAAACTGTTTAACTTCTGCAATTTGTGTGTCTAGCTACATTGCAAGATCTTCAAAAGCCAGGGCTTCATTCTATCCCATTTCAGTTCCCATTATTTTTCACTCTGCCAACAGAGGACCACATGTCCTATATTATGATAGACACAGCAAACATGCAATAAGTAATTGATAAAGGAATGATGGATAAATCCACATATTTAAATTTGTGAACAGATCAGTTTCCATTGTCCTCTTCTATTAAAGGAGATGGCATCCTCTATTTTCTCAATTAAAATGACTAGTCTGGCTATCTTCCTCTGATTCCCTCACACTATCGCCATTTAAACTCTCCCTCCAGACTTAGTCGTACTCAAGGACCTGGGACCGATATGACCTAGAGGTCAGAGACAATTAAAGACCTCTGAACCTATCAAAAGCTTAGGTCAATCTAGCTTCTGGTCCCAATCTGTCCTCAAACAATAACTGATCCATTATAAAACCCTGAATCTTGCATTGCTCTTATGCTGGAGTCTCTCAATCCCTGATACCCAACTAAATCTTTCTCTTGAGATTATGTGACATAACCCAGTTTTGTTTTGTTTTGTTTTGTTTTGGAGCTGCTTTGTCTTCAGTCTTTCTGGGGACTAGAGTCCTTACAACTTATGTCTTGGCCCCAGTAATTGATGCCACCATGATTCCTGTCGCTCCCTGAGCTATATCTGCCCACTGGCATGACCTAGCCAGGTGATCTCTGCTTCTAATCGTTAAACTTCTTCAATGCCAACTGCCACCCTGCTAACACATTTATTACTTACCACCAAATTCCATTGAGTCTCAAGTTGCCTTTGTAGGTATCTTTCTAGAGACTTCTCAGGCATTTTCTGAAAGATCTCATTGTGGGGATCTTCCCATATTTACTTCTTACCTTTATGTGATCTGTCTACTCAATAGTACCCAATCATACACTACGTGTTCATCTGCTGCCCATCAAACCCAGTCCCTAAAATCTATCAAGACTGCATCCTTCTCAGTATTCTCAGCTATTGACAAAGAAAATGGTGTGCTCATTCAGTTAAGAGAGAAAGCATCATGCCTTACATTACTTATTCTTTTTTTTCCTTACAAAGTATTTCCTTTCCAAATCTCTTGGTTGATCCTGACCCCTTACTGGATTTTTGAGAGCCGTCCATATGGACCAAAACCTGGAAATAATCCAATTTTTGAAGGTAATTCAAGTCCAGGTGAGGAGAATTTCATTTAAAACAGTGACCTTTCATTTGACTTTGTAAGCTAAAATTAAAGCAAAATTAAAGGATATTGAGGATTTCCACTGGAATTAATTAGCAATGTGCCATTTTTCTGTAAACCCTCAAGATACAATGAATGAATTCATTAAGAGAGACAGGTTATGTCATTTTAAATTTGTCTACAGGAAGACAATATGTCTAGTTGAAAAATGAAAAATCTAGTTGAACCATCAGGGTTTGGGATTTATAAAATCCCAGGGAACTAATTAGCTTAATTATTTTTTCCCTTAAATGAATAGTTGTCTTAATGACCCAGTGGACTTATGATTTAAAGTTATACAGATGTAACTTCTATACAATGTATTTTCTTTGAACCCAATGCACTCTGTGTACATGGCCCTCAACATACCTACTCCAAAAAGAATATTCCACATGATGAGAGTAACAATAGATGCTTTATTTGACAACTACAATACTTGTAACACTTACTAAAACAGCAAAAACTTGGGAGACTATAAAATGGTCAATTATGATGAAAAATATTATTGAAGTGAATACACTCAGAAAAGTAGGATAGATGCAGTACCCCAAATGATTTCTAACAACTTTCTTACTCTTCTTAAATATACTGGGGACTGAAAATGAAAATTCATCTCTAAAAAAGAAGCAAGAATTGGCCTTGAGGGAAAAAGACAGGGGGCAATAAACTCAACTTATAGTGGAATTGTTGAAGTACAAGGTCTTCTTTTTATGTGTTTCAATCACTTGGACCCTTGGGAACATCTCAAGAAAATGATTGAAGAAATGCAAAAGATAATAGCAAGTCACTTTTAAAAAAATCTTTATTTTATGCGTTAACTGGCCTAATAGCATTCTCTCTTGTCATCATATTGTGTCATTTTAGTCAAAAAGGAAATAAAGAAAATGCAGCCAACTTTTTTTTTACTTCTACTCTATACATCCACATTGGATTTATTGCTTCTTTGAGGATATCAGGGCAGCCCACTGGGGCAACTTAGTGAGGGGATTGAAATAGATGAGGTTTAAAGGTTCCTTTCAGTTATTAATTACTTTGATTCTATTGCCTCACTACTGTTTCACACATTCTTGACCCTTTCCCAAAGTGTCATTCTGAGACCTGGCCCTAGATAGACTCTGAAGCTAAGAACAGGCTTTAAAGATTTAGGCGGAAGCTCTTAGTGAATATAGATTCACTAAGTTCAGTTGTTCCCCCTGAAAACCTAAGTCTAGCTTAAGGAATAGTTGCTCTGGTTCAAGATATTGGCTAGGCCTTGCTTGTTCCTATCAATTTTAATTCAATGATAACTCCCATTGCTTAATTTTTTTTTCATGGGGAATGAGATTAGACTCAGGCCCACCTTCCCCTAGGAGTCACCTATGTGATCCATTTTAGAACATAAGCTATCATAGCCTTTAACTAAGAACTAAGACCGATAGGTAGGAGTTTTGAGAGAATTATTTAATTTTTAGTCTAATTATTAATTTAGTCTAAATTTTTAGTCTAATAAAAAACTTTCTCAAAATTACAGCTTTCTAATAAGGGAATGAGCCGCCTCATAAAACATTATAATGGCGGTTGGTGGAGCGCCTCTTAGCGCAGGCTGCGGTGTAAAAATGGCTAAGTCTAAGAACCATACCACCCACAACCAATCAAGAAAATGGCACAGAAATGGCATCAAGAAGCCTAGGTCACAGAGATATGAGTCTCTGAAAGGG
>JAQQSZ010014417.1:0-11522 GCA_028646595.1 Phalanger gymnotis
AAATTACGTGGAACCATTTGTTGCAAAGTAAAAATAAAAAAAATTTAAAAAAGAAAGTATATGAGTGCTTCTAAGTAGTTTAGGATAATTGGATAATTTTCAACTCTACTGATGGTTTCCAAACAGGGAAGACAGTATCTGCCCTGTGTATGGAAGTCCTAAACTAGTGGACAGTTTGAACCCAATGAAGGTTTTTTTTTTCTCATGCTCTCAAACAGATGCAGCAGGTCCCAGAGATGGCTGCTCATCCATCAGCAGCTCACATACAGTTGAGATGGCACTCTGTGGGTATTATGACATGCTTGCTGTGGCTATGATTTTCCTAAGGTAGATCTATCTAGGGGCAGCTACGTGGCACAGTGCTAGAGTGCTGAGCCTGGAAGACTCATCTTCCTGAGTTCAAATCTGGCCTCAGACACTTACTAGCTGTGTGACTTACCCCATTTTGCCTCAGTTTCCTCATTTGTGAAATGTCAAGAAGGAAATGGCAAAACACTCCAGTATCTTTGCCAAGGAAACACAAAAATAAGTCACGAAGAGTCCAACATGACTGAAAAAATGACTAAACAACACAATTTAGAGATCCAGCTCTTTTCCTTCCTAAGTCACAATTACTAATTGTCTTATCCTTGTGTGAAAGAGTTGGGCCTCATCAAAATATCTGTGTTGTATGCTGTGCTTTTACCAACTTCCTCAAGTGAGAGGACTTTGCTTTCCCTGTTTTTTCCCTCTCTTGGAGGGGATATCCACCAACAACTTCCAGGCTGCTGTTTCTCTTACACTAGCTCTCCACACCTGGCCTTCTATTTCCCCTTGAGTTCTAATTATTACCTACTTTTTTCCCATCTCATCACCCATCATCTGACCTCCTGGTCTTCAACTCCATCTACCTCAGTGACTTTAGCACCTGACTTAACATTTCTCTTCAATTCATCTCCTGCCATCATCCTTGGCAGCTTCAACATCCATACCGATGAGTCATCTGATCACCTGCCCTCCCAATTGCTTGTCTTTTCCAATGTCATTGATCTTAGTCTCCATACCACATTTAATCATTACCAACCAAAGGAGTAGCATGGCTTGACCTGTACCTTAAGAAGATTAGGTTAACAGCTATATGGAGGAAGATTTGAACAAAGAGGATTGGAAGCAGCATGACCTGTCCAGAAGCTTACAGTAGTCCAGGTGAGAGGTGATTAGGGCTTGGGTACAGATGAAGACAAAGATGAAGAAGAAGATGATGATGAAGAAGAAGAAGAAGAAGAAGAAGAAGAAGAAGAAGAAAGAGGAGGAGGAAGAGGAGGAGAAGAAGAAGGGATGGATACAAGTGAGCTTGTGGAGGTGGAAACAGCAAAATTTAGCAACTTGGTGAAATATGGGGCTGAGGGGAGGGAAGATTCAAGGAAAAAGTCAGTTCCACTCAGCAAACACTGATAAAGGGCTTACTATGTACCAGGCCCTGTGGTAGGCCCTTAAGGCATTACCTTCTTCTTGGGAGATAGATCCAACCTGACCACATAAGTAAATAGAAGGGGATCTGTGAAGGGAGAGAGCATTAATAATTGGGGGAGGGGAGAGGTTCAGAGAAGGTTTCATGCAAGGGGTGTTAACTGAGCAGAAGGGAGAAAATAGCGATTGAAGAGTTTCCATTTTTTCCTACTAGCAGTAAGGACTCCATAAGTAGCTCAACAAAGGCTTTTGAGCATGGCCTATGACGTAGTTAGACCTGCACTTTCGGAAATTTCGTTTCGTGCCTGTGTTGATTGGAGAGGGAAAAGACTGAAAGCAGAAAGATAAACCAGGGATCTGTTACAGTAATCCAGTAATCCAGGCCCCAAAGCCTCAAAATAAGGTTGTAGCCATGTGAACAGAAAGAAGGGGACAAATGTGGCAGATGCCCATCCCCCCTGTGATTTCTGCTGGATTAGGGGACTCCTGATGTGGGAACTCCCTCAACCAATACAGATTCATACCTGCTTTAAAGTTATGGTCTTAGAGTGACTTGCACACTGGTCACATAGCCAGTGTATCAGAGGAAAGACTTAAGCCCAGGTCTTCCTGGCACCAGGGCCAGATCTACATCCACTTTGCTTCTCATGGAAATAGGATCAGTCTACATAATCTGCTTGCAGCTAGGGCTCTTATTCCTTCTTGGTCATCCTCTTATTCATCATTTGCCAATTCCCTTGCACACTATCCCAAACAATAATTTAAGATCTCTAATCTTTTCAAGCCCCTAATCTATCCTACCACACACACACACACACACACACACACACACACACACACACAATATCCGATATTAGATCCTTCTACTCTCCTCTCTCCATCAAAACACATTTTTATTAATACCCACCTTCTTCTTTCTTGCTTTCTATTTTAAAGAAAATATTCTTCTTTATTTCCAAGGACAATCCTGCCAACCTCCACTTTTAGGGCTCGTGGCTACTATAGGGTCTGCCGCTTTAAAAAACAGAGGGTAATGTGGTGGCACTAATGCCAAAATATACTTGACTCTAGGGCAAACTCTCCTTTGACTGAAAAACATAAGCTCTCATCTTGATCTTGAATCTGTGGCTTTTCTGATCCCAGCTCTTCCCAATATTTTATATGTATCCTAGCCCTATTCCTTTCTGCCTACTCTTGGGCTAGAATTCCTGACTTTGGCTTCTGCTGACCCGATTGATATGATAACTGTTGCTGGCACATTCCATTTTGGACTGTGGCCTCATGTTTTCCCCACTCTTCTCTTATCTCTGCTCCTGATTCTAATGCCCAGTGCCACCCCTCTCCCCAGTATAACAAACAGATGTCCTTGACTGCTGGAAGTGTGTGTATATGTGTATGTGTGGCAGGGAGAGGGATATGATCATTAACCCTTGCCTAGTTAAGAGTAGTAAATAAGACCCAACAGCTGCTTTCCCTAGTTTCCTTATTTCTCTCTCCTATTCCTACCTTTCTAGTCCCATTTCCTATTATTCCCCTCCTACGCTTTCCATTCCCCTCTTATACTGGCCATTTTCCCTATATGGCATTCTATCTCCCACCTCCATGCTGTTGTATAAATGGTCCCTCATGCCTGGAACGTGTTTCTTCCTCAACTCCATATAAGATCCCCGGCTTCCTTCAAAGCCCAGTTCAGGTGCCACTCTCTACATAAGCCTTCTCCGGATTCCCACACCACCCTCATGTTAGCACTCTCTCCTTGAAATTACTCTGTATTGCTTTTAATAGACTTTGTATTTCTTTACTATTGTATATGCTGTGTTGCCTCAAGTAAATTTGTAAGCTCCTCAAAGGCAGAGATGATTCTGTTTTGTATCCCCAGCCCCTAACACATTGCTTGCCACATAAAGGAGGCTTAATCAGTGCTTGTTGCATTGAATTGCCAAGCTTTGATAATGAGTAGTCTATACCTTGTGCTACCCTCACTATCCTCAACACCCTACAATCTGGCCACTCTGCTGAAACTGCTCTTAGCAAGATCACCTCCTAATTGCCAAATCTAGTCCTCACTTTCTTTGAATTCTTTGAAGATTTTGACATTTATTGGCCAGTCCAGTCCATCCTTGTTGAAACTCTCTCTACCACTGGCTTTTTAAAAATTGATATCTTTTGTTTTTACATCACCTTTATTTACAAATAAATCTTTCCCCACCATCTTTTACCCAGGAAGTCATTTCTTATAAGAGAAGATGATAAAGAAAGAAGGAGGAAAACTAGTTAAATAAAACTAGCCAACACATCCATCATGTCTGACAGAATGCCCAGTGCTCCATAAACATTGTTTTCCTACTTTTGCAAAGCAGGAGAGGAGAGGCGTTTTCTCATCTCTTCTGAGGAGCCAAGCTTGGGCATTATAACTGTACAGAGTTGTTTCAAGTTGTTGTTCTTGCTGGGGAGGGAGGGTTCCCACTTACATGGTTATAGTTATTGTATATATTGCTCCCCTGGTTCTGCTTATTTCTTTCTGTATCCGTCCTTTTTTATTTTTTAATTTTCATTTTTAATTACAACTGTACAATAGACCATCTTATTCTTGCATCTTTTCAATGGTTTCTTCTTTATATTTGCCCTTCTCTTTTCCAACTTGTTGGGATTTGGCTTTACATTCAAGAATCTTTTTGCGATCTTTGTCCAGTTTTAGTCTGGTGATAACTACCTTACTAGAGTGAATTCCCACATGGACAGTCATGCCATTAGCTTTTTCTCATTGCACGCGTTCGATGTAGATGACATTTCTTTCTGTAAACCTGGACTACCTTGCCAATTTGTTGACCTTTGTAGTGTCCACGAACCACCTGGACCTCGTCGCCCTTCCGGATGGGCATCAAGCGGACATTGTATTTCTGCCTGAGCTCCTCGGAGAGTGGGGATGACATGATCTTGCACCAGATGTGCGAGGGCGCGTTGAAGTGCCTCTTGCAGTTCTTGCTTTGGTCTGAGGTCACGAACGGGTTGAACTTCATTTTGGCAAGCGGGACCACCCGAAAAAGACTGTATCAGTTCTTATGAGTCTTGCCATGCTTGTTTCGATTCGTTTTCATTGTTTCTTTCAGAGCACTAATATTCTGTTACACGCATGTATCACAATTTGTTTAGCCACTCCCCAGCTGATGGACATCTACTTTGTTTCCAATTCCTTGCAACCACAGAAAGTTCTGCTATGCATTTTTGGTGTAAGTGGAAACTTTCTTTTTGCTTTTGACCTTCTTGGAGTATATGTCCAGCAGTGACTCACTGGTCAAAAGGTATGGACATGTTAGTCACTTTTAAAAGCATAATTTCAAACTGTCTCACAGAATGATTGGGCCAATTCACAGCACTAATGAAGTATTATTCTGCTTGCCTTTTGCAAGCCCTATGATATCATTTCTATCTTTTGTTACCTTTGCCAATTTGAAGGTTGTAAGGTAAAGCTTCAAAGTTGTTTTGGCCTGCATTTCTCTTATTGAAGATTTGAAGCAATCTTTCATATGGTTGTTAATAGTTTGCCACTATTCTTTTGAAAACTTTTTGTTTATATCCTTTGAACAGATCAATTGGAGAATGGGTTTTGGTCTTATGTAATTGTGTTACTTCCATATATATTTTGCATATCAGACCCTCATTATAAATATTTGATGCAAATATTTTTTTCCACAATCAAAAGCTTCGCTTGGTGGATGTATTGTTCTTGTTTTGCAAAATCTTTTCGATTCTCTTATTGAAATTATCTATTTAATTCTCATAAGCACTTCTTTTATTTGGCTATGACCTTTCATGTCTAGCCATGGCTGTGAAAGGTACTTATACTTTTTGTATTCTCATTTTTTAAAGTGTAGCGAACTTTAATACTCAGGTTTCATATCCATTCTGAATGTGGTATATGTTGTGAGATGTTCTAAACCTATTTTCTGACAAACAACTTTTCAGTTTTCCTAGCAGTTCTTGACAAATAAGGAGTTTTCACAATTAATTTATTCTCAAGTTTATCAAACATGGAGTCATTGAGTTCAATTTTTTTTATTCTTCACCATTGGTTGTTTTTTTATGATACTATATAATGTTCATTTTCCATTTTGGTGGCTTCTCTCCCTCATGAATATGGGTATTCTTTAAAGTTTAATCTTTACTCTCCTCTTCTTTATATGTATCTTTCTCCCTCAGAGAGCTCATACAACATTCTCAGAGCATTAGTTCTTTGTAAATCATCCTCAAATTTACAGTTCAATCTCTAGATTTGACCTTTCTCCTGAACTCTAGTCCAGGGTAGGAAACCTGCAGTCTTACTAAGCCCTGGCCTAGTCCTACGTCTCCACTGCATGACCTGCCATTAACTTCACAACAAGATGCAAGAGAGATGACTAAATAATAGTTCATTTTAAAAGTACTCTAGGCATACTTAGCCTAGCTAGTAGTCTGTATTTCTTCACCAGGGCCATGGCTAAGTCCCTTGCCCCCCCCCCAGGGTTGTTTCGTCATCTGTAAAATGAGGGATTTTGACTAGACGAGCTCTGAGGTTGCAGCTCTAGATCTGGGATCTCTGATTTTTGGGGAGGTTGTCCTTTTGGGGCCTTCTGGAATGAAAGCCATTTAAGGTATATTTCACATGTGAGTGTCTTTGTCAAATGATACCAGCTTCCATTTTTCTTGTCCTTAATAAATTACCCATCATGTTACTGACCACAACTCTGTGAGGGAGATAGTATAATATTCTTATTCCTATTTTATACCTGATACCCAGAATAGAGGAAATAATGCACCCATGGGTTATGCAACTAGTAAGTGTCTGAGATGGGACTTGAACCTAGGTCTTCTCACTTCAAGTCCATTGTGCTTCCCACTGTATTTTAGTTCCCCCTCACAGTGATGTTGTTGGACTGTGACTTGAGGAAGAGGGACTTCATTTCAATTATGGAAGGGGAATATTGCCTTGGGATAGTACAAGTCTTACCTACCCATACAAGTTGCTTCTCCCCCATCAATTCTGCAAACCTAGCACCAGGGCTACCCAGAACTTTGCTCCTTTTCACTGTATATGCTTCCCTTAGCTTACCATACAGAAGGTGGGAAAGGCAATTTTATAGTAGACATGCCCTAGAAAGGTTTCTCCAAAAGGATCCTAAGACTTAGAGGTCATGTAGCCCAAATCCTCTTACCTTATGGATGGAGACATTGAGACCCAGAGAGCTATAGCTGGTAAATGGTAGAGCCAGGATTAAAACTCAGGTCTTCTGACTCCTAAGCCACTCTCAAGTGCTCTTTTCATTCCTCCTCCCCCCGCCCCCCACTGCCTTCATGCTCAACATCTATGCTTGTATTTGCTATCCTTTCAGAAAAGCAAAGCCTAGTCCATGAAACACACAGTTCTGAATCTCTGACATCACATGAACCACAACTTCAATTGGTATAAATAGAAGAAAACAAACCAAATGGGCACAGGGCGAAAAATGTCCCTATCCTTTAAGCTTAACCTAGATGAGTCTTTCCTGGGCAGATTCTACTCCTTGGATGGCTGTGTGCTAGAATGGAATCTTTTCCTTCATCTTTTTTTCATTTACAAACACTTGAGGTTCTTAAAACTACGTACCGTGGAGAATGTAGGCAAAGTTTTAGATTGGGCAGATAACTGATGGTGTTGACCAATACAAAAGAATGGGGGCAATTAAGGCAGTTATCCTGATGATTCATGGACTACGTGACCAAAATCCATTTTTATTTCCATTTCATTAATTTTGGGGCAAAGTATTTTGGGGCTCTAATGATCTGGTTAATTATTTCATTCTTAATTCTGTATATACAGACACAATCAGACATTGATATAGACCTAGGAATCAACGGTCAGTTTCATTCCATCTCTGAGTATGATGAAAGAGGGCAAAGTTTTCTGGGCAATGGACCTAGTAAGATGGGGAAGATAAGATCTGACCCAAATTCTACAACCCAGAATCCTTTTGGAAGAATTGTTTGTTCAAGGTCATACATTTTTAGGTCAAGAAGCAGCTGAGTTAGTTTATAAGGAAACATCTAATTAAGGTTTGTCAGTCTTAAATTTATAAAAGTAATTACCTTATATTATTTGTAATAACTTAGAATTGCTATTTGCCTGTGTGCATTAATTATAGAAATTTTACCTTATAGTGCTTTGCTTAGCACAAAACCAAGTATGGAGGATTAGGAAGAGGAGCAAACACAAACAAAAGGAATTTTATTTCTGTAGCCCTCTTTTATTTCCAGCACTTTATTACAACCACCCACAACCTGCAATCTTTATAACATGAAATGAATGATCAAGGGACCCAGTATTCTTACCCTAATTTTGTTCATCTTCATGGATTCCTAAATTCTCATGTCTGTTTTGCCCATCTGCAAAAAAACAACTCGAAATAAATGGTTTGGTTAATACATCTGTGCATTTGTGATCTCATCAGTGGAAGAAATCCTTCCATCAGTACATAGTGCAACCCTTCTACCTGCTCTGCCAATCTGAGGAATTCTTGTCCATGTCTTCCCATATACCTGTAGTAGGAAGGCTGAACTTATAATCTCAAATATAATTATATATATATATGTTTGAATGGTTTGAAATCGCAAGGTATGAGAGATTCTCTAAGTAGAAAGCAACAGAACATTTATTTAGGCCCCAGAGCAACAAATTAGTGAACCAGCCTCCCCATTCTGACATCTTGACCAAAAAACCCCAGGCCCAGCAGGCCCGCCTCACAAGAGTAACCAGGAGGCCACATAAAAACAAGATGGTATTTAGCCAAATCATATTTACTGGCCTCAAGTCCTTGCTCGTACTCCTGGGTCCACACTGTCGGCCCTCTGCTTCTTCAGCTCCTGCTTTGGCTTTTTTTCTGCTTCAGCTGTAGTTTCTCGCCTCTCCTCGCAGCTGAGCCTCTGGCGTTCTCAAGCCCTGCCTCAACGACCAGAGACCATTGGTTCCAGAGTTGGCCCCTCTTAAGTCATTAATCTATGCCCACACAGGTTTCACACCTGACAGGGCTTTGGGCCTGGGGCTTAGCACTTAACAGCTGAAAGTACTTTCACTCAAAGTAAACAAAAGACAAACTTCTCAAGCTAAGGAGCCCATTTTGTCTTATCAACACAAAACCTTCCCTAGGGGATGCAACCAGTGCACTGGAGGCCTTTTCCTAGTGCCTCTGATATGCTGTGGACACCAGTGAAACACTTTGGTTAGCCATCTAGTATCACTCACTCTCAATGGATGATCAGATGAAGTCACAAAATAGATTGATACTAAAAAAACAAAATGGATTAAGAAGACTTGCCTATATTATGATGAGCAGTGGGGGTGGGGGGGACTCATTGAGTTGGTTCATCAGCATATGTATCTCAGACAAGTGCTACAAATGAGCAATCAGAGGTTACATAGTACTTGAAATTATTCCTAACCTATCTTCAATGACACAAAAGCCTATCTTGTTTATTATAGTCCCGGTGATGCTATATGGCTGAGAATTGGGAAGCATCATGATTCCCTAAGGTGGGATCATAGCACTATAGAAGGGAACTCAGAGGACATCTGGTCCAACGCTCTCATTTTACAGATAATTGAGGCCCAGAGAGATGAAGTGACTTCTCCAAAGTCATACAGGTAGTAATGATCAGAGGTAGAATTTGAACCCAGGTCCTGTGTCTCTAGGGCTAGTGTCCTTTCCATCATATAATTCTGCCTTCCATGTTAGAGGTCATCTCGTCCAATCCCCTCATTTTACAGAAAAGGAAACTGAAGACTAGTGATAGGAAAGGCCTTGTTTAGGGTCACACAGGGTGTTTGTTGGTGGCAAAACCAGGACTGGAACCCATGTCTCATCGACTCCCAGTCAAGCATTCTTTCTTGCGTTCAGAGTTGGACAACCTTCACAGAGTACGCAAGGCAAACCCCAGTGATGCCAGGCTGGGAGACACTATGATTGAAGTCAATAAGATATTCTTGTTCAGCACAATTGCCAAGAAACTAATTGACTGAAACCGAAGGAAATCTACCAAAGTTGATGTAAGTGGCATTAGCATACTGAAATGGTCACTATCAATTTAAAAAATTGATGATCAATACGTTTCTCAAGAAGGTTTCTTTCTAATTGTTCAATGCAATTGAGATTTTAGCCTCATTTTTTGATTACCATAATACTTGAAAGACAGAAAGTAGAGGTACCTGGCAAAATGATTTGCAACCCACTGGCAACTATCACTATTGAGAAAGATGATAGAGCCCAGATTGCTGGCTGTTCTCCCAGGATGAGATTTAATAGGATTTGGGCACATTCGGTAATTATGCATTGATTTATCTATTATCAGTCTGATTAAATGTCATTCTGTAGTTGATAGGTGGGTGGGCTAAAGAATGATGAAAAATCTTATGGTAATATGGCAAACCATTACACAAAGAATCAGAATAAACTATAATGTTCATATATCAGTCTGGAAACAAGATTTTCCATAGGGACTGAAGAAGGTCTCTCTCTCTCTCTCTCTCTCTCTCTCTCCCCCTCCCTCCCTCTCTCTGTCTCTCCACCTCTCTCTGTGTGTGTCTCTCTGTCTCTGTCTCTCTCTCTGTCTCTCTCTCTGTCTCTCTCTCTCCCTCTGTCCCCACCCCACACAGTAACTTCCCTGCCCTCCCCCCTCCCACAACCCCACCAGTACCAGCACCAGCACCATCAATAACAATAGCAGCACCTCCTCCACATTTCAATAAGAGCCTGATCTAATCCCACCTTGGTCTTTGAAAACAGAAATAGCCATTTTCATTTGTCTTATAAATTACAGTTAATTGTTGTAGGGAGGCAAATGGCTAGCAACTGAACCTACCTGTACCTGGGAGCTGAGTTGATTTCATTACCCACTAGAACTCTTGCTTTTTAATTAAAGCTATAAGTAACTTTGAGTTTTTCCCTCACATCCAGGGAGAGAGCTTGAGTTTGGGGACACTTGTATTTTTCCAAGTGACTATGTAATTTATGTTACATTGTCATGCAAGTTCTCATTGTTATCATGGATTTCATAAACCACTGGTTACCAGGTTCTCAAGCCCCCTCAAGCTTGTGCTGGGCAAATGGAAATGCTGTTATTTTCTTGTCAAGAGTCTTTTTTCAAACTCTCTGAACCCTCGTACTAGATTTCACAGGAGAGCAATAGGTGGATTTGGGGTCTGTATCTTTGGTCGATGTGTCCTCTGCGTGCTAGGAGAATGATATGTTCAGCTGAAAGGTTGGTATAGTTCATCACTGTTCAACTCCCCCTGCTGGTAACTGGACATTCAAACATTGATAGTTCTAAAATAATAATACTCGATTATTGTGTATAGTTGAGTTACAACAGCTCTCATTTCACAAATGGACAAACCCTAAATTCTACCCCTTGTTACCCACTACATAGTCTTAGTCAATTTTTCAAGCAAAATGTATAGCAGAAATCTCTAAGGGCCTACCCTTGAGATCTCTTTAATTTTGTACCTAATTTTGCCATTTAAAGTAATGCTTCATTGAGGAGTAAACCATTACATGTAAATGAAATGTCCAAAATACCCAAACTTCTGAAAAAAACAATCACTTCTGATGAAAAAAATTCTAGGGGGAGGAGCCAAGATGGCAGCTGGAAAGCAGGGACTAGCGTGAGCTCCCCGCCAAGTCCCTCCAAAAACCTATAAAAAATGGCTCTGAACCAATGCTAGAACTGCAGAACCCACAAAATAGCAGAGGTAAGCAGGGCTCTAGCCCAGGACAGCCTGGATGGTCTCTGGGTAAGGTCTATCCCACACAGAGCTGGGAGCAGAGGGGAGAGGAGCTGAGCGGAGCAGAGCCCAGCATGGGCAGCATGGACCAACCAGATCATGAGCCGGGCAGAGCATGCCCTAGCACCCTGAATCACTGAGCTGCAGCAGTTACCAGACTTCTCAACCCACAAACACCAAGGACAACAGAGTAGGTTAGTGGGAGAAGCTGCTGGGCACTGGGATAAAGTTTGCAGTTTGGCCACCACCCCAGGGGCAGCAGAGGTGGGGCAGCTACAGAACT
>JAQQSZ010014418.1:0-11522 GCA_028646595.1 Phalanger gymnotis
AAGAAAGAAAGAAAGAAAGAAAGAAAGAAAGAAAGAAAGAAAGAAAGAAGAAGAGAGGAAGGGAGGGAGGAAGGAAGGAAGGAAAGAAGGGAGGGAGGGAGGAGGGAAGGAAGGAGGGAAGGAAGGGTAAAATCTTGTGATTGGGGCTGGGCAATGCAAAGGGAATAGAGCCAGATATTAGTTTTTTTTTTTAAACTAAAAAAGTAATAAGTCCCCATATGCACCAAAGTATTTATAGCCAGAGCTTTTGAAGTAACAAATAATTGGAACTAAAGAATATGTCTTTGTACCCTCAGTTCTAAATGCAACGCCTTGCATTTAGTAAATACCTAATACTTTTTTTTTAAAAATACACGTATTCCTATCTCCTATGTTTACATAAACTTATTAGAGATTTGAACTAGATAGTCTCTGAGGGTCCTTCCTGGAATCTCAGGTCCAATACATACACATATACATACATACACATACACATATACACATACATATACACACATATACATGCACGTAAAGGTACACATATACATATGCATATGCATATACAGATACATACTTGTACATATATACACACATATGTGTGTATATGTGTATGTACATACACACATACATGTATACTCACACAAACATACTTCCTGGGAGTCATCTCATGCAAAAATTCAAAAAGAGTAGGGGAAAACAGATCAGAAAAATCACTTTAATAGAGTCTGACAGCATATGCAATGTTCAACATCCATCTCTGTCTCTTTATACAAAGAAGAGAGAAGGGGGTGTTTTGTCATTTCTCCTTTTGAGATTAGGATTGGTCATTAAATGATGCAAAGTTCAGAATCATATTGTTCTTAGTTTCTGTTTGCACTGTTGTAGACAATGCATATATTTTTCCTGGGTCTCTGAATATTTTGTATTTGTATTTGTTATACACAGTTATAAGCCATTACATCCATGCACCACAATTTGCTTAGTCACCCCCCAGTTGTTGGGCTTATTGAAAGTTTGTTGAACTGAACTGAATTTCACTCCACAAAAGGCACTGGACCTTTTCAAACCTTCCAGACCTTGAGGGCTTTATCTTCCTCTTCTCTCCATCCCCCTATCCCTAAACCCCAATCACTGTGCTCTGTAGCCCAGTGGTTCATAAACTCTTCTGAACTCATTCAACTCATTTTCAAAGCCAGAGAACTTTCCAGGCATTTAGGCATGATGTGAAATTTAATTAAATGAAAGCAGTCAGTTAATTTAAGGAAATGAAACAACACCACAAACTGGCACCTGGAATTTTAATCATTGTCAGGTGTCAGCTAAAGCAGCAAAAGTTTTATATTCATATTTTGTATTTTTAAATATAGTAGTAGCTTTATTTATAAGCTCTGAAATATGTATTTATGGATAAGCTACCTTTTCCCTTTTCAAAAACTAACTAAAAATAATTAAAAAGGCATATTTCTTATGGTTTCCCTAAGATAATCAATATGCTGTCTTGGGGCATAGAAAAAAGACTTCCGTATTTTCTCTTTTTTAATCCAATATTTCAAAACCAACCATTGCCACAAATGTCTATTCTCATATTTCGCCATGTCATGAAGAAGACTCTGGGTTCTGGAATCCCATTCAATTGAAGCACAAATTCTTAAAGGCTCTATCAAGCTGGGAAGGTTACAAGTATTGATTTGTCAATATATTGTTTCTGTTGTTGGTGGCCCACCCTAAGTCTAGGGAGGTCCGCCCCAGAAGTTTGGCTGTTGGATGACTTTAAAGCAAAACAAAACATTTTTTAGACTACACAACTGATAACAAACACAAAACATTCCTCAGTTCTTGTTTCACAAATAGTGCACAGGAGACACTGGAGTTTTTTGGACTCCACCCCCTAACAGGTTCACCCTTGATCTGGTCAGACAGGAAGGACAGTAAGACAGCTTCGGAGGGGTAAATAATGTTACTTTATTCTAGTCTGTTGCTCTCAAGAGGGTTTGCTGATAATGGGAGCACCAACTCCTATAGCATTCTCTAATCACCCCTCTTGCAGGGGCTGGCATAAAGGGAAGGGAGCAACTACCCCTATATCTCAATGGGGTCAGTTGAGACAGGAAGAGCTTGTGCACTCCCATAAATCTCCTTAAGCCTCAATGGGGGCTGGTTGAGGCACACATAGCATTACACTGTCACATTTCCCTATGGGTTCCCCACTTAATGATCAATGCTCACTTGCCTTATAGGGCAACAGACAAAGAAGGCATATTGCCAACAATACCCTCAGAGGTTGACTTTTGCAATGTTGTCATTCAGCGCATGTAGTATCACATTATGTCACCCCTATATCTCACTGCACTGGGCAGTCTCAATAAGAGTCCCTATCATTGTGATTCTAGGAATTGCTATCTAGGATCCTTGGGGCTATTTTGGAAGTTACTATCTAATACCTGGAAATTAGAGATTGCCATGGCCAAGGATCCTGGGAAACTAAACTCTAAAAAGAATAACAAAATCCTTCTTACCTACAGTCCTGTGTCTTCCCTCTGTATCTTTAGTAGGAGTACTGGGAAATGGTTGAGAGGTTGCTAAGTATCACTGATTTTTGATGTTCTTAATTTGTGACATTTGTCATAAGATCATATATTTAGAGAAGGAACCTTATAGACAATCTAGTCCCATATCATTGGAGGAAATGAAATGCATAAATATTAACATACTTAATATTTAAAAAACAACAACAGGGGGCATAAGGAAATTAAAGTTGATTTTAAAGTTGCTTTAGAAATTCTTGAGTATAAAGGCATGGCAGTACATGCCTATAATCATTGCTACTAAAGTGGTTGAGGCTGATGGGTTGCTTAAGCTCAGGACTTCTGAAGCACAATTAGGTACATGTACTAAGCCTGACATTAACATAGTAAGCCCCAGAAATGGGGGACCATTAAGGAAGAGTAGACTGTCCTATGTTGGAAATGAGGCAGGTCAAAACTTTTGTTCTAATCAGCAGTGAGAATGGGTCAACTGAGTGGTTGTTTGACATTCTAGGCTTATTGAGAAAAAGAATTTTGTCTCCAAAACAAAACAAAACAAAAATACAACAACAACAACTTGGTGGAATGAAGGAGCTAGAAAAATTGCTTTCATTGCATTCCCAAAGACAAGAAATATAATATTATGAAATACCTATTTGAATATCAAGCTTTACAATGTATAACTAGTGTAAGCAATCAGACACCATTAAAGATCTGTTTCAGAGGTCAAAAAAGTAGAGAAATGCTACCAAGAACTTCATAAGAGCCTATAAGATGTTAACATATGCTGTGACACTCAGTGATTCAATTGTGAAAGTAGGCCTAGGAGGAACAGTGAAAAATTGTGAAATATGAGTCATGACCAAGGAATAATGGGGAAGCAGACTTATAGACTACTCTGAATTCCATTCCACACTTCATGTATTCTTTCTACAAGGAAGTTGCTGAAGGTGGTTAGTGACAAACAACATTCTCCTCCCTACCATGTAATCGAAATATCTTAATACACAGATATCAAGTGGCTACTGCTAGAGTTGTTGT
Organism: Phalanger gymnotis; assembly: GCA_028646595.1. Lineage (NCBI taxonomy): Eukaryota > Metazoa > Chordata > Mammalia > Diprotodontia > Phalangeridae > Phalanger > Phalanger gymnotis. Next base: position 3,546 of record JAQQSZ010014418.1, read on the forward strand.
TCAAAACCCTTTGTCTATGTGCTTTCCAATCATTGCTTGGCTAGCTCAAAACTCAAAAAACAACACAAGATTAGTAGAATAAATAAAGATAAAAGGAAGAAACTCTGTGCAATCCAATAAAATCCAATCTGGCTTATTCAAGCAAGCTGTTGACTTCAAACTATGAGAAATGATCAAACTTAAAGACATTTGCCCTATCTCTACTTCTTAGATATTTTCTTAAAAACTGAGGCAAATAGTCCACGTAATAGGAAGGCTTAAAAAAAAGCTTCAGTAAACAAACACTTAATCTCCTTGCCAAGCAGAGAGACATGGAAGCCAAGAGCAAAATTGATTTAAAGTACAAACTCATTTCCAAGGCATTACAGAGGAAGATGGCATAAGAACATGAAGATTTTCATCTTCTAAAACTGCAAAAAGCAGTTGAGGAGAAAAACAGACTTTAGAAACTTTGACATGTCGTTGAAACAAGACACCACCCTGAGAGAATCTGGAGGTGAAATTATAAGATCTAACAAATAAAAGTGAAAAGTAGCAGATCTTCTAGAATGTTTAAAATGATTTATTTTCATCAATGATAGTGTATCTACCAGAGTCGAAATTCATCAACTTAACAAGCAATACATGATGTGAGAAAGTGGTGATGACGCTGAGCTTAAGGGTAGTGGATAAAGTGTCGAACTTGCAGTTCAGAAGACTTGAGTTCAAATGTTACCTTAGATACTTACTTAGCCATGAAACTCCTGGCACATCGCTCATCTTTTTTCGCTCCTAGTTTCCTCATCTGTAAAATATGGATAATAATGACATCTACCTCCTGAAATTGTTGTGCTGATAAACTGAGAAAAAGTTCAGAGTGCTTGGCAAATCTTAATTGTTGTTATTGTCCTTCAGTTCTTTTTCAGTCATTTCTAAGTCTTTGTGATGCATTTGGGGTTTTCTTGGCAAGGATACTGGAGTGGTTTGCCATTTCCTTTTCCAGATCTTTTTATAGATGAAGAAACTGAGGTTAACAGGGTTAAGTGACTTGCCCAGGGTCACACAGCTAGTAAATGTCCGAGGCTAGATTTGAGTTGAGGAAGAGGAGTCTTTCTGACTCCGAGCCTGACACTCTCTCCACTGTTCCATTTAGCTGCGAATCTTAAAGTTCTATATAAACCGTTCTTATTATTTGCAATTTGTGTGTGTGACCGAATGAGCCAAACAAGATTAACTGATGCTATATTACCTTCCTCCCCACATCCATCTAACTAACAAACTTCCCTCCTTCTATTGCTGGTACCACCATCCTCCTAGTTATTTAGGTTATCAAAATCTCAGTATTATCTTTTACTGGTTACTTACACCTCACATCCACCTATCCAGTAAGTGCTAAATCTTTGTTCTACTTCTGCATCTCTAGTAATTGTCTCCTCTCTTCTTATTCAGATGCTACCATATTTCAAGCCTTCATCAGCTCTCATCTGAAGTATTACAGTAGCTTCCTAATCAGTCTATTGTCCTCAAATCTTTGCTTAATGCAATCCATCACCTACAGAGTTACCAAAGTGAAGTGCCTACCATGCAGATCTGACTATGTCATCCTCTCTCACTCGGCAAAGTCCAGTAGCTTCTTACCAACTCTAGGATCAAACATTTTTTAATCTTATTCTCATATATGTCACTTTTTTTCTTTGTATTCCTGATTCTTAACATTGTTCCTGATGGATAGCAAGCTCTTAATGAATTCTGTTTCGCCCACCCATTCATTTATCCTTTTTATAGCTTGTAAGTTTTATAATGAACATAAATCATTACTATAGTAATGTAATTATATAACTTCTAAGTAAGTGAATATACACAATGATAGTGTGTAGTCATATTTCTTAACTGATAGAAGAATTCAAGCAAAATAGTTTGAGACCACTTCTATGGAAGACAAAGTTGGGAAATGCTGCTGGACATGACCAAATGTAAAGAAGAAAAGTCTTAGCTGGCAGTAACACAATTTTGAATGCGATCAGGATTCAACTTCAAGGACTCTCAAAGAGTGGAAGATCATAAAGAATACTTTAGCCAAAAAAAAAGAAAGAAAAAGAAAAGCAGCTTGGAATACATCAGCCATGAGCTATTCTTTAGAATAACTTCTCCATTTCCATGCAATATTCCTGAAAATAACTAATTTACTCATATAGTTAATTATTTTTAGTCATGTCCAACACTTTGTGAACCTATCTGGGTTTTTTTGGGGTGGAAGGCAGTAAAGAGATTGGAATGGTTTGCCATTTTCTTGTCCGACTCGTTTTACAAATGAAAAAACTGAGGCAAGTTAAGTGACTTGCCCAAGGTCACACAGCTAGTAAGTGTCTGAGGCCAGATTTGAACTCAGGAAGACTCATCTAGGACTCAGCATTCTATCTATTGTACCACTTGTGGATAGAGGGCTGGACTTGGAGTTAGTTGGACCTGTGTTCAAATCCTGCCTCAGAAACTTACTAGCTCTGGGACCCTGGGCAATCTTGTTTTTTTCTTTTTTGCCTCTTTTAACTTCTATTTCTCCATCCATAAATAATAACAAAAAGTTGTTGTGAGTATTGAATGAGAAAATAGATGTAAAGCTACTGTTAATGGGCATATATACATATATGTGTGCATAAGTGTATACACATGTTCATATATATATGTATATATCCTTTAGCATACTTTTTTCATATCATGCTAGTTCTTAAGGTTATAAAACTGGCCTCTTCTGTGTCTATTATTTATTCATTTATTTTATAGCATTTGTCTCAACAGAACTGCATGCTCTTTCCTCAAATAACATGTCTTAGTTAATTGTTAAATCAGAGGAGTCAGCTAGGTAGAGTGGTACAGACTTGACACCAGGAAAATTTGATTACAAATCGCGCTTAAGGACATTTACTGGCTATGTAATGTACTTCCCTCACAGAGTTGCTGTGAGGACCAAATGATGTATATAAAACTCTTTGCAAACCTAAAGAGTGTTATGTGAATGACAGATGTTGTTTTAGCATAAACACAACCATGGAAATAATTTTGTTCAATTATCTATTGAGTCTCAATATTAAGCAAGGTATCAAAGTATAAAATGTTCTCATCTGAGGTCTTAGAAAGTGTCACGGATAGCATGCTATTCAGTAGCCAAACAGAAAAGGAATTCAGTAAAAATATAAAGGTTTTCCTGATTATTACTAATGGGTTCTCTTCAATGAGTTCCACCATTATTTGAAAGAGGGCAGCCAAGGCATCTTCAGCTGAAAAACGGAGCAAATGAAAATATGTAATATCCAGATAATGGTTTGCTTTTCCTGGAAAACTATTGTATTAGTCGAAAGAGTAAATATCCTTTGACAATTACTGCACATGGACAATGACAGTGGCCCCCGAATTTGAATAACAAGAGGTTATTAGGTTGGATCATAATACAATACTCTCAGTAATACCAAGTGATGGTTCACTCTTTGATATAAAAGCTTATAGTGGTTAAAAATACATTTTTATTGACACATTTTGTTTTTTCATTATCTAGATTTCCCCTTGCATGTCTCTTCCTGAATTTCCTGGAAAACAGTATCTCGATAATAAATAAATTTTTTAAAAGAAGGAAAAAAGCAAAAATAAAAATTAGGAAATAGAAAAAAATGAGGTTGCATTCTATCTTCCACGTCCATGAGCCCCAATCTTTGCAAGGGAATGGGGAAAATGTCTGCTCACATTTCTTCTTTGGCACCAAACTTATTCTTGGTAGTTTTGCAACATTCCTTTACAATTCTAAGACAGCGCAAAAAGTGCTAACTATAAAAATTTTGGGTGCATATGGTACCTTTTTTTGGTCAATGACTTTCTTGAAATATATTTATGAATGGAATGTCAGGTTTCAAGGTATGGCAATTTTAGTCAATTTACTTCCTTAATTCCCAATTGCTTTCCAGAATTGTTGGACTAATCCAAATCTCCTTTACCAATTTATTGGTGGGCCTCTCATTCCACAATCCCTCCAACACCGAAGATTTCTTTTTGTCAGTTTCTGTGTGTGAGGTCAAAGCACAAGGACATTTAAATTTGTATTTATCTTATTGTTAGTAATTAAAGTTGTTATTTTACATTATTTTTCATAATTTTCCATCCTATTGAGAACTACATCCTTATTGGGTAATAAGCTTATACATTTTAACATCAATCTTCTATATGGACATGAATATAAGAATACAAGTATTTTAACATTTTCCAAATTGAACTTGAACCAAGGGATGCACTTTGGTGGAGTTGGGTTTAAGAAAGCTGTATCATGTGGCTAACAAAGGCTCACTTTTATGAAATTATGAAAAATAAGTCAACAACCTCATATGTGATCAGAAAAGGCCGGCCATGTAGCCAGAGTTCAGGAAAATACACAGCCCAAGTGTTGCACTTGTATCCAGAAGAAGTAAAAAATATGTAAAGAAGTGGAGGAAATCCTCCAGCACATTGGCTACATTTATGAAGCATGTACTAAAATACATGAATAAATATCACACTGAATGAGAATAATTAATACAACAGAAAGAATACTGGCTTTGTATTCAAATTCTGTCTTTCGTGTTTACTAGTTATGTGACCTAATAGAGGGAACAATCATTTTATCTGTAAAATGAGGCTTTGAATGTTCCTTGCAGTTCTTGATCTGTGATCTCATGATCCTAATAATAAAGGACTATAAATATATGGATGTATATATATATATATAATATATGTATATATACGTATATATAACAACACTTTAAAATGATATTTATATAATATTTTAAAGTTTGCAAAGTGCCTTATCTCCATTATTCTCATTTGAGATTCATAGCTGCTCTCTAAGGTAGCTGGTAAATACCTCCCCTCCCCTCAATTTTATAGATGAGGAAACTGAGGATAAAAGAGCTTAAGGGACTTGTACATGTGTACCCAGCTGGTGTCAGAGAAGCCATTTCAGTTAATCTTAAGGTTGATCAAGGCACTTAAGCTCTCATTCCCTAGATGATTCCTTAAAACAGTAAGTTGAGGAGAAGGTGATGACCTGAAATGGTAGAGGGATTTTTCTCATGTGGGATTTCCCAATATCAATGAAATCACAATTCTAGACACTTTCCCTATAGAAATATTCAGAAACAAATCAGATGCCACTAAATGCAAAAACCTCCTCACTCAAGATTACCTGCTTCTCCATTAAAAGAATAGTTCAGCCACCTAGATTTTTAGTTTTCCACCTCCTAGTTCCTAAATATTTTTGTTGTTCAGCCATTTCAATTGTGTCTAGCTTTTTGTGACCCCATTTGGGATTTTCTTCACAAGGATTCTGGAATGGTTTGCCATTTCTTTCTCCAGCTCATTTGACAGATGAGGAAATTGAGGCAAACAAGGTGAAGTGACTTACCCAGGGTCACACAGCGAGTTAGCATCTCAGGCCACATTTGAACTCAAGTTTTCCTGTCTCCAGGCCCAATTCTCTACCCATTACATCATCTAGATGCACTTCCTAAATCTTTACCTCAGCTTCAATGTCTGAAAGAGGATCTGGCACATGTGTACGTTACAGTAAAGCAATGTATCCCCCTCTAGAGAGGTTGGAGAACTTGATTCTGGAAGTTTTGTAATAATGTATAATGAAAATATCTCGAAGAAACATTGAAGCATGTATGGACATTCTGTGATTGGCTTTGTTGGGCTAAAATCATGGTGAACAAGAAGCTCTCTAGCTGCAGAAGTACGCAAAAAGGAATCGCCTCTGACATTTTGATCTTCTGTTAACTATCATAGTTTAAATCCTTCTCTGACAATGTCCAGTAAAAGATAACATCATAAGGGGAAAAGCTTTTGGCTTTTTGTCTTCTGATACCAGTATCTGGCCTGTGAAAACAGGCATTGCTTATTTTGCCTCACTCTTTGATCTGTTTTGTTTTAGGTGGGGGAGAATCTGACCTTGTGGGTTTCAAAAGTCAGTGAGTCTATGAAGTCTGGGTGATCGAGCCCATGAAACATTTTATATTCAGGCCAATAATGATGCTCTAAGAAGCAAGAAGTGGCCTTTTAAAAAATTGTATTTTATATTTTCTAATTACATGTAAAGACAATTTTTAACATTCATTTAAAAAATTTTGAGCTCCATATTTTCTGCCTCCTTCCCCTCCCTAAAATGGTAAGTGATTTGACATAGGTTATATAGATACATACATACACACATGTTATGTATACTTATATGTGTATGTGCATATGTGTATGTATGTGCACACACATATACACACAATCATATAAAACATATTTCTATACTAGTCATGTCATGAGAGAAGAAACAGACCAAAGTGGGGAAAAAATCCATGGAAAAATTAAAGTGAAACTAGTATGCTTCAATCTGCATTCAGTCTGCTTTAGTTCTTTCTCTGGATGTGGATAGCGCTTTCTATCATGAGTCCTTTGAAACTGTCTGGGATTGTTGTATTGCTGAAAAGAGCTAAGTTGTTTATTACTGATCATTGCACAAGGTTGCTGTTACTATGTACAATGTTCTCCTGCTTCTTCTTACTTCACTTTGCATCAGTTGATGTAAGTTCAGGCCTTCTGAAATACAACAGTTCATTGCTTCCTATAGCACAATAGTATTCCATTAAATTCATATCCAGTGAGTCATTCATCCATTCCTCAATTAATGAACATACCCCCAATTTCCATTTCTTTGCCATTCCAAGGATAGCTGCCATAAAATATTTTTGTATGAATTGGTCCTTTTCCCTTTACAAGAAGTGACTTTTAATAGGGGGCAGAGACACGATGGCAGCTGGACAACAAGGAATCCCTTAAGCTCTCCCCCAAATCTCTCTAAACACCTGTAAAAATGGCTCTGAACAAATTCTAGAGCTACAGAAGCCACAAAATAACAAAGGGAGGTAGGTCTCCAGCCTAGGATGGCCTGGATGGTCACTGGGAAGGGTCTATCGCACCGTGCTGGGCACAGAGCACAGCCTAGCATGGGCCGCACCACAACAGAATAGACTAAGAGTCAGGTGGAGCAGGAGTCAAAGCCATGAATAATTGATATGTAGCAGTTACCAGACTTCTCAACCCACTGATGCCAAAGAAACAGAGTAAATCAGTGGGAAAACTGCTGGATCTTGGTGAGAGAAGTGTGGGTTCTGGCCCCAGCCCTGGGGGCAGTGCAGTTGGTGGGCAGCTGCAGCAGCAGCAGGAAGCTCCAGGAGCTGTTTCTGGAGCTCCAGCTGTGGCTGTTTCCAAAGTCTCTGCAGATCAGAGTGGGAGTACAGGGAACATTTTGCTGGCACAGAGGCATGGTTCTCTTGCTTTGCCCAACTTGGATTTGCATCGTATCCTGGTTGGCGGTTCTTGGGGGTGGAAGAGCACTGGTGTGGCAGAGCTTGTGGTGGCTTAGAAGTAGCTCTGAAAACAGTGGTGCAAGGCCCCTGAAGCTTGGGACAAAGCACTCTCCACTCTGAAGGCAATCATAACCCGACCAAAAGCTCAAGGGTCAAGTAGTTGAGCAGCCGGCAGTGTAAAAGGTCTCAGACTCAGACTATAGAATCTTTTTTTGGTGTCAAAGAAGATCAAAACATATAGCCAGAAGAAGTCAACAAAGTCAAAGAGCCTACATCAAAAGCCTCCAAGAAAAATGTGAATTGGTCTCAGGCAATGGAAAAGCTCAAAAAGGATTTGGAAAAGCAAGTAAGAAAAGTAGAGGAAAAATTGGGAAGAAAAATGAGAATGATGCAAGAAAATCATGAAAAACAAGTCAATGACTTACTAAAGGTGATCCAAAAAAATACTGAAGAAAGTGACACCTTAAAAATAGACTAACTCAAATGGCAAAAGAGCTCCAAAAAGCCAATGAGAAGAAGAATACCTTAAAAAAACAGAATTGGCCAAATGGAAAAGGAGATCCAAAAGACCACTGAAGAAAATACTACCTTAAAAATTAGAATGGAGTAAGTGGAAGCTAATGAT
>JAQQSZ010014419.1:0-11521 GCA_028646595.1 Phalanger gymnotis
AAAGCTTGAAAGTCCTCTATTTTATTGAAAATCCATATTTTGCCTTGGAGCATGATACTCAGTTTTGCTGGATAGGTGATTCTTGGTTTTAATCCTAGCTCCATTGACCTCTGGAATATCGTATTCCAAGCCCTTCGAACATAAGGGACTTATTAAAGTTGAACTTCTTACACTCCTACATAGTAAGGATGATATTTGTAACTTATGAGACCTTTCTCAATATTAGCTTAGTTGGAGGGAATACACACACACACACACACACACACACACATATATATATAGACAGAGGTCACAGGGTGAGTAGAATATGAAGGGATGACATCTAAAAAATAAAATTAAGGGGTAAGAGAGGAGTGTACTAGGAGAAGGAGAAAAGAGGAGGTAATGAGGTAAATTATCTCACATAAAAGAAGCAAGAAAAAGCTTTTGCAATGAAGGGGAAGAGGGGGAGGTGAGAGGGAACGAGTGAACCTTACTCCCATTGGATTTGGCTTAAGGAGGGAATAACATACACACTCAATTGTGTACAGAAATCTATCTTACCCCACAGGAAAGTGGGGAGGAAAGGGATAAAAGGGGGGAATGATAGACAGGAGGGAAAAAGGAGCAGGGGGAAATCAGAAGCAAACACGGAGATGGTCAAAGGAGAGAAGAGAATAAATGGGGAATGGGATAGGATGAGGGAAATATAGTTAGTCTTTTACAACATGACTATTATGGAAGTGTTTTGTGTGACTACACATGCATAACCTATATCAAATTGCTCACCTTCTCCATGAGAGTGTGTGGGGATGGAGGAGAAGAAAGAATTTGGAACTCAAAGTTTTAAAAACAAATGTTAAAAATTGTTTTTACATGTAAATGGGAAATAAGATATAAGAAATCTATCTTGCCCTACAAGAAAGTAGGGGGGAAGGGGATAAGAGAAGGGAGTAGAGTGATGGAAGAGAGGGCAGACTTGGTGAAGGGGTAATCAGAATTTATGCCTATTTGCAGTAGGGAGAGGAAAGAGGTGGGGAGAAAAGTTGAAACTCCAAATCTTGTGGAAGTGAATGTTGAAAACTAAAAATTAATTTATTAATAAAAAAGAAAAAAGAATTGCATGAATTGATTCTGTTAATTGCAAAATCTTTAGATCATAAGACAAATCTGCTGATTTTGACATATTTCTAGAAGTCTCTTTTTTCAAATAACAGATATTACTGTTTTGATTCATAATAAAACAGATAAATTTGGAAAAGCTATTCTTTGTTAATTCAACACTCTAATGACCAGTTAAATGAATTACCATGAAGCATTTTAAATATTAGCTTCTGACCATAGGAGGTAACATTTGGGAAATAGAATGTTCTCAAAAGGAAATTTTTGGCTATAATAACCTGACTTCTTTATTATTGCTTAGGGCTTGTTTTATCCTGAAATTGAAAAGTGGGGAGAGAAAATTTTCATAGCTTATTAAGACACAAGCCTGATGAGAACTGTCTTTAGCTTTGTGTCACTGATTTTTGAGGACTCTTTTTCACCTCATGGGCCTTTCACCAGCATTGCTAATTTGACAGTACTGTCATATGTGAAACACTATTAGGTGCATTTATAAATATGACTGTATTGTGATGGCATGGTTGCGTAGGTTAATTACCAAATGAGTAAGATACTGCATTAGGTGAAAACAAGAAAATGAGGATACTTAAAAGATGTAAACTGTTAATAAACTGTTCAAAATTCATTTACTTTTGTTATGGTCTCTATTGATTAGAGAAATGCAAATTGAGTGGCTAATATGACAAAAAAGGAAAATGAGGGATGTTGGAGGGGATGTGGGAAAATTGGTACACTAATGCACTGTTGGTGGAGTTGCAAACTGATCCAACCATTCTAGAGAGCATTTTGGAACTATGCTCAAAGGGATATAAAACGGTGCATACCTTTTGATCCAGCGATACCACTGCTAGGTCTATATCCTAAAGACATCCTCCCAAAAAGAGAAAAAGACATATTTATACAAAAATATTTATAGCAGGTTTTTTTTTTTTTGTGGTGGCTAGGAATAGGAAATCAAAGGGATGCCCTCAATTGGGGAATGGCTAAACAAGCTGTGGTTATATGATTATAATAGAATATTATTGTACTATAAAAAATGACAAGCAAGATGATTTCAGAAAGACCTGGAAAGACTTACACAAACTGATGAATAGTGAAGTGAATAGAACCAGGACAATGTTGTGCACTGTAACAGCAATATATTTTCAATGAAGAATTGTGAATGACTTGGCCGTGCTCAGCAATACAATGATCCAAGACAATTCCATAGGACTAATGATGAAGCATGCTATCTGCCTCCAGAGAAAGAACAAATACTGTCTCAATATAGACTGAAGCATATTATTTTTCACTTTCTTTTTTTTTTCTTTTATTCAAGTCTTCTAGTACAAAATGGCCATTATGGAAATGTTTTACGTGATTGCACATGTATTGCCTGTATCAGATTGCTTACCATCTCAAAGAGAAGAAAGGGTGATGATGATAATGTGATTAAAGATCTTTCCTGCCCATTCAATAGGCCTCAGGTGGGGCCAGGTAAAGGAGACCTGATTAGAGGCAGGCCTACACCTTTGTGATGCCAATCAGTGGTGAAAGATCTTTCTCACACCCTTTTGCTAAGTAGATGCTAAGCCTCAGGCCCATGGTCTTTTGCTGATTGGACCTGAAGCCCTTGGGCCCTAAAAAGAATATATAGACCCAGAAAGTAGACATTGAGAACTGAGAATTCAGAAGTCAGAAGTCGGAAGGGAGAATTCAGAATCCAGCCCAAGGAGGAGGAGTAAGAACTCAGAGACAACAGAGCTGCAGAAAGAGTGCAGAGCAGAGACTGGAAACCAGGAAGCTTCAGAGAGCAGAGAACTTAGGGGTACAGAGAAAGCAGACGTTTAGGATTCTTGAGTGTTTACAGGGAGGCCCCAGGAGAGGGGAAGGTTACAGGATGACTTGGTTCCTTGCTATAATACTGTGTTATAGTTTTCTTGTTGCTACATTGAGGTAGGCTTACTGGTTTTGGAATACAATTACTGCTATATCGAATTAGAGTTATTGTTCTTGGGATTTGATCCTCTGGTGTCTAAATAAATGTTACACTTCCTCTACCTTCTACCTAGAGAGTTTTTCATACTTTGTGATTTCAAACCATACAGGCATGTTTATGATCAGCTTCGAGGTCATGAATCTTGCCTTACAGGAGAGAGAGAGGCTTTAGAACTCAAAACTTAAAAATGTAAAAAAAAAAAAAACTTAAAAAGGACAAATCTTGTCAAACTGCTCTGTCTTCCTGTTTTTAGAGTTCTAGAGGTAGCTCAGAAAATACAGGCATATAAACTGTACTGATTTTAGCAAGGCATTTGATATTCTAGAATACAGTGGATAAAGTGAGCTGGACAATACTATCATTAAGTAAATGTGTGTGTGTGTGTGTGTGTGTATACATATATTTGGCTGAATGCCTTTACCTAAGGGATATATATGGGGACTAGACCAATAATTTTATGGCAAGGGGGATTCTATTGATGCAGATTGGCACCTTCTCTGTGATTTAAATCTTAGAGAGTTACTTTGAGCACTAAGAGATTAAATGATTTGCCCAGGGTCACACAACTGGTATATGTTTCAGATGCCACTTGAATCCAGATATCCTTGGTTACAAGACTGGCTCTCTGATCAATAAGCTATGCAGCTGTAGTAGGAAAGCCGAATTTATGATCTCAAAGAGAATCATACATATGTCTGAACGGTTCAGAATCTTTGGATATAAGGAATTCTCTAAGTAGAAGGCAGAAGGATTAAAACATTTATTTAGGCTCCAAAGTAATAGGCCCACAAACCAGCCTCCCCATTCCAAAGTTTTGATCACAAGCTTCCAGGCCCAATAAGTCCACCTCACAAGAGTAACCAGGAGGCCACAGAAAAGCATGATGGTATTAAACCAAATCATATTCATGCTGGTAAGAAGATTACCCACTGCCCTCAAGTTCTTGCTCGGCACTCCTCAGTCCACACACGGGTTGGCTCTACTTCCAGGTTGGCTCTGCTTCCGTAGCTGCTGCTTCAGCTTCGGCTTTATCTTCAGCTTTGGCTGTAGCTGTCTCTGCCGCCGTCACAGCCACTTCCACCACACTCTCCAAGCTGTATTCCAGCTAGCTGACTGCTTCCTCTCTCCTTCAGCTCTTAATTGCTGTCACCAACTGCCTCACCAACTGCCTCTTAGCTCTGCTCCAACCGTTCAGCAAGCTCCTTCCACCACAGGCTTCTATTGGCTCCAGTCCTAGCCACTCCCCCCAGGATCCTGGGAGGCTCACATCCAAATAGGTTCCACACCCAACAGGACTCTGGACCTGGGGCTTAACACTTAGCAAGGCTCAACGAAATACACTGAGTTACTCAAAAAAAAAAAAACAAAGACCATTTTGCTTATCAACACATCAGCCTCGTATTTAACTAAACAATATTGAATAATAATAAAATCATAGATTTAGAGTTGGCAGGGACATTTGAGGCCATTGAATCTAACCTCATTTTACAGATGGGAAAACTAAGGCATAGAGAGAGTAAGCAATTTGCCCAGCATCACATAATAATTATTAAGTGTCTGAGACTAGATCTGAACCTAGGTCTTCCCGATTCTATGCCCAAAATCCTATCCATTGGTTGCACAGTGGATAGAGCACTGGGCTTAGAACGAGGAAGACTCATCTTCCTGAGTTCAAATCCAGCCTCAGACACTTACTAGATGGGAAAGTCGCTTTACCCTGTTTGCTTCAGTCTCCTCATCTGCAAAATGAGCTAGAGAAGGAAATGGCAAACCACTCCAGTAACTTTTGTCAACAAAGCCTCAAATGAGGTCATGAAGGGTTAGACACAAATGAAATGACTGAACAACAAGCCTCTTCAATTTACATCATCTTGAAGGAAAGTGTTTTTATGTATGCTGTAGGCTTTTGTCTTTAGAAATTTTTTAACATTTTTAAATCTATGAACTCAGATGAAGATAAGAAATGTACATTTATCAAATGTGCAGATGGCATAGACTGAAAGGAGGGCCTACATTTTTGATGACAGAACCGAGATTTGAAAGGATCTTGACAGATTGGAACCTTGAGCTGAAACTCTCAAGATGAAATTTAATTGGGTAGAGTCCTGCGCTTTAATAAAAAAGATCAAGTATTAAAGTACAGGATAGAGAGGACCTGACTTAAAGGAAGAAGTTTATGTGGAAAATATTTAAAGATTTTAATTGGTGGCAAGTTCAATATTAGTAGATTGTCCAAAAGGAAAAAAAAATGCAATCTGGTTGTTTTAATATCAATGCAGTGTCCAAAATTAAGAATAGTGTATTCAAAGATGTCAAGAGTTTAGTGTGATTGCATTTACTTCCTTTGGACAATTCTATCTCCAGGCATAGAACTATCTCTAAGAGGTCACTTTTATTATTAGTCCCTGTTCACAAGGCTTGAATAGTTCATTGTTATATGTCATAAGTATGACAAAAAGTATTTAATAACTAATTTTAATAACTAATTACTAATATATAATAACTAATAAATAACTAAAATAAATAATAATTAATAACTAAAGCTTCTAGCTCCTTCCCTTAGCTACTTCTTGGTGGAGCTTTCTTTTTTTTTCTCCTTGGGTTTGTTCTTTTGGTTTTTTTTTTGGGGGGGGGTTGGCAGGGCAATTGGGGTTAAGTGATTTGCCCAAGGTCACACAGCTAGTACATGTGCCAAGTGTCTGAGGCCAAATTTGAACTCAGGTCCTCCTGACTTGAGGGCCAGTGCTCCACTCACTGAGCCACCTAGCTGCCCCAGTATGGAGCTTCTTTATAGAAATCTACTGGTGTAACAAGGCTCAGAATAGCTTGGTCAGATGAGTCATGAAGAGTCATCTTCCTAAGTTCAAATCTGGCCTCAGACACTTATTAGCTATGTGACCCTGAGCAAGTCAAAACCCTATTTGCTCCCTTTTCCTTATCTGTAAAATGAATTAAAAAAGGAAATGAGAAATCATTCCAGTATCTCTGCTCAAAAACCCCAAATAGGGTCATAGAGAATCAGATATGACTGAAACAACTGAACAACAAGGCTCAGGTACACTATTACTATCCTTATGAATACTGCTGCTGGTAGGTAATTAATATTTATTCAACTTCAAAAGTAGGGAATTTAAAGTTACAATCTGAAATTAATTTTGCAGCCTCATGCATGAAGTGCAGTGTAATACAGTGAATAGAGAGCTGGCCTCAGAGCCAGTAAGACCCAGTGTCAAGTCCAATCTCTGACACACACTGATTCTTTGACTGAGCAATGTTTTAACCTCTCAGTGTACCCAGGTAACTCTCTGAGCTTACTAGATTTTTACTGGAAATTGCAAAGTGGATGAGCATCTATGTTGGTAGGGAGAGTTCACTCAGTGGGCATTCCTTACAACAATAAAATCAAACTCTGTGTGTGTGTGTGTGTGTGTGTGTGTGTGTCTGTATGCACATATTAACAAATCTACATGAGACACATTTGAAATTGAATAAAAGATGCCCCAAAAGTAGGTTTAACTCTAACCTAATTCCTATAGGAAGTGGTTATATCAAGGAGATAAAACCTTAAGTTTATGAAAGTAATAACCTATATACCTTTTTTATAAAATATATCACATGAAACATTCAGAAATAAACCATGCTTGCATTACTCAAATAAATAGAGAACAAATTTTAGCCAAATTACCATTGGTTTAATTGGAGAATATTGGAGAACCACTAAGAATGGAAAATGGGCCTTTGCATAGTCACATATTCTGCATACCATGTGTTTTTTGGTGTCTGTTTTTGAGGTTTTTTTTTACCTTGCCTAGACTTGCCAAGAATCACTTTTCTGAAGGGGAAAGATATTATACCTTCTCCATTTTGCTGGCAAGTTCTTCCTTAGCTTTCACTCACAGATTAATCATTTGGAAAATGAACTCTTCTCATTGCTTTCCAAGATCTCGTGTGATGGCAAAGTCAATGGGGAACAAAAAGGATCAGGCCTGAGACAAGAGAATCTCATTGAGTGAAGGCAGGTGACTCATTAGTTATGGTTGTTAAGTAAGAGCTCTGAAGTAAGCTGATCAATGGGGATTTAGGCAAAAATGGATGTCAGCCTTCAGCATCAAATGGGGTAGCATGATGCAGTGGAAAAGGGGATGGATTTGGAGTAAAAGTGCTTGGCTTGAATCCCAGCTATGCAGCTTCATATATGGGTAAACGTCCTTGGGATTGATTTTCCTCATTTGCAAAATGAGGGAGTTGAGCTAGATGACCTTGAAAGGTCTTTTGCAGCTCTAAATCTGCAATCTTATCATTCTATAATCACATGATTCTGTTATCTTTATATATCCCAACTGTTTCAACTGAACCAAATTATTTTTCATATTTAGTATTTCTTTTTCATTAATATTTCTTATTTCCCATCTGACACAAGGAAATTACTGCTTTATTTTATTTAACTGAACACTCTCACCAGAGATTTCTTTCCATTCAATTTATTGCAGGAGCAGAGAAGGAGTTGTTAGATACTAGTGAGTATCTATATAATGTACTTCTTTTCCTTCACTTAGAGGATTCGTGATTTCATCATTATGCTATTCCATAAACTTATACCCACTTAAAATCTTCTATGACTTAGGAGACAATCTGTCTTTGAGTTACTATAGCTCAAAGAAATGATGACCGTAACTATACTGGTAATAAGACAGATCCCTAAATGACAGAAATATCATTTGTTACTAGGCTTAAATACAAAGCCTTGGCAGCTAAAAACCCAAGGCCGCCTTCTTATCAATATGAGCTAAGAGGGTAGACGGTCGATAAAAGATCATTTAGTTAAATTTAGTTAAATACCAACAATGAGCAAAATGTGGCACTGAAAGTTTATGTCCTAGCCCCTATGCCAAAACATCATATCTATCTAATCTAAGGTACTGAGTATGACATAGTGTTAGTGCTTTGCTCCATAATTTTAGTACTCCTTACCTTGGGAGTATGTCTACAACTTGCACTGATATTCATGATTTTAATCCTTGGAAAGTGGGTGATGTGTCAAATTCTGGAGATTACTGTATAAGTATGCATTTCTATTAATGTAGTTCACGAGTCCCCACCAGTGGGCGTCCAAAGAACAATTAATATAATTACATACTAATAAAGGCATCTGTCAATATGGCATAGCAACTATGTTAATATGGCATAGCAAGAATAAAAAAATGTGTAACTATAAAGCGTTTTTCCAACAAACCTGGGGTACACTTTCCTGTAAATAGACATAACATTGTGGGAAGAGTAAGCACAGATTTAGAGTACAAGGTTGGTAAGGCCAATATGTGGGGAACACATATGGCCAAGGCAACTCCTAACTTTGATACTACATGTCCTCAAAACTCCCTCCATACAGAGTCCTTGACCTCACAAATTTCCACCTTGGGTTCAGCATCCCTGCTATGTGGATTGCTCAGCTAGGCTTCCAGCATCATCTCTCCACAGTG
This sequence comes from Phalanger gymnotis, assembly GCA_028646595.1. NCBI lineage: Eukaryota > Metazoa > Chordata > Mammalia > Diprotodontia > Phalangeridae > Phalanger > Phalanger gymnotis. The sequence goes on from JAQQSZ010014419.1 coordinate 8,560, forward strand.
TGACTCTCAAATACCAGGACCACTGCTTTCTTGAGTCCATAGCCTGCTCTCTTTTCTGCTGCAAGAGATCCTGCATCTTCAGACTTATGTGATTGCCCCTCTCTGTCCACGTCTGTAGTATTTGTCTCTACTTCCCTTCAAAACTATGGCTAAAGTTTTTTATACAAAATCTTAATGAAATTTACATATCCAAAAAAACACATGGGAAAATGTCGACAATATGTTATGCTGAAAAGAATATTGATGAGAGAGGACATGTACTTACAGACCTTTAGACATAGTATAAAGGCAGCGTATCATAAAGGTTAGTGAACACAGGTTGCTAGGTTGTACTCAAAACTTTTTCTACTCGGTAAAAATTGTCAGAACACATGTTCCACTGGAAGTGCTTTATAGGACTCAGGACCAATCACCTCAATACTAAAGTGAAGCACCAGAAAAGAGCTTTAGTGGAAATATGGGTAATAATGTGGGAGGAATAGGGAGGAGACATCAAAGTTAGGAAGATGCAGGTTCAGGCTTGCCTTTGACAGTTCTGGCCATGCGACCCTAAACAAGATACTTAACCACCAATGCCCCAGTCAACTCCCTATGACTCGATGTCACAAAGCAGGTATGGATCTGCATTTGCAAAGTTTCCTTATATCAATGACATGGTATGTCTGGTCCATTAAAGCAGTTATCATCAAAACCAAATGGTACTGGGATAAGAAAAATAGAAGAAAAAAAGAAATGTCAGCTATCTAACAAATGGTTTGTTTTATTTTTTAAAGAATAGAGTTCATATAAACCTATACAAAGTAAAAATTAAAGTGAATATTTATTACTTAACATATATGCTTGGGAAACCTGGTTATAAATATCTCATGAAATGGATTTCAATCCATATTTCAGAAAATATGCCTTAGTAATGGAGTAAGGTGTTTATCTCAATTTGGGGAAGGGACGATAACTTTGTTAATACTAAAAAGCTAGGAGAAATTATTAGGCACAAGATAGGTGGCCTTAACTAAAAATAAAAATTCCCATAAAATGATAAAATCCAAATGAAAAGAAAACTATCGTATTGAAAAAGATATTTTAGCCAATAGACAACATAAAACCTGACATATGAAACATATAAGAGGCTGTTAAAATTTATAGACATTTCAGACAGCTTACAAAAGAAAAAGCAGATTATTAATACTCACTTTAAAAAGGCTCAATACCATATATAATTAAAAAGGTACAAATTAAAACCGCTCTCAAGTATGTCACACTTACCAAATTGGCAATAATATCCAAAAGCAAAGAATCAATGTCAGGTAGGCTGTGGACAAACAGGTATACTCAGTCATTATTGATGCAATTACAAGGCAGTAGAGGCATTTTAGAAAATTATCTGGCAGCATGTAGTCAAAGTTGTAAAAGTAATCATACTCTTTTTTTACCCTGTGCTTCCACTGTTGGCTATTCACCATGAGAATGTTAATAAAAAGAAATTGTAAAAATTACCTTTTACCCTAAGTATGTTCACAAAAGAGATATTAAAATTAACTCTTCACATAAATTTTAAGGAGTATTATTTGAAATTTTTAAAAACTGGAAGAACCTAAATGCCCAACAATATAGCAATGGTTAACGAAGTTGTGATGCATAAAATGTAATGGAATACAACCATACATTTAAAATCACTGAGCTTGAGAACTATAAAGAAATCTGCAAGGAATTTTATGAAATAATAAAAAGTAAACAATAAAAAGGTGAACCAAAAGAATAGAGCATGTGCCAAGTACAACCACATAAGATCTGAGAATTTATGAAATGAGTCTTAATTAAACTTCATCTTCTCCAAGCGAACTTTAACTATCTCAGATCAGATTTTCTAGTCCATGAAAGAATGAGAAGTTTTTTTCACTTTATCTTGAAAAAGTTTGAAACTCCATAAACTGTGCTATTACTTCCAACATTATTCATCCACTTAAGCTGGGGCGAGTTTAAATGCTTAATCTTTGTTTCCATTTATAGGATCATATATCTGGAGAATGGTTATACCCCATACATCAGGAAGAGAACAGACAGCCACCTAGTCCAACCCCCCTCAATTACTTGTCACTTAACTGTCTGCCCTCTCCCGTACTTAACATCAGCATCACCTATCTTCAATTGAAGGCAACTAGAGAGGGCAGGAATTCTGTCTATGTGATTTAGAATCAAAAGAGTTTTTGTCCAAAGAGATTGGGACTTGCCTAGTGTCACCTAGGACTAGAACCCAGGTCTGTATGAGTGGTCACTTTAAAAATGTCCATTGATAAGTGCTAAATGACATTATCAAAAACATTATCAGCTCCTATAAACTAAGGGTGAATTTTTTGTTTGTTTTGGATAAAATAGCGCCTTCTAAGGAAAAGTTTATTTTGCTGTGACGTCATGGAGAGAGTGGTGGATTTGGTGTCAAAGGACATGAGTCTATTTCCCAGTTCTGCCAAACCTGTATGACCTTTGGCAAAAAAAAGAAGGAAACACACATTTACTAAGCTCCAAGTACATGCCAGGCACTGTGCTAAGAGCTTTATGTATGTGTGGTTGTGGTTGTGGTTTGTCCTTTATTCTTGAAGAGGACCATGACAACAGGGAGATGATGAAATGACTTTCAATTGAATTGGATTTGAGAGAGGCAGGGCTATGCAAAGTCACTAGCCTCACTTTCTTCTCCAGAGCCAACTGGATCTAATGGCCAGACGTAGATCAGGAAAACCGGAATTGGCCAAGGAAGGATAAGAGCTTTATACATTATCTCATTGGATCCTCCTAACTTGCCTGGAAGGGAGGGTGTGCCAGTAAGGCAAAATGGGCTTAGTTCAATGGGTGCCCTTGAGGAGTTTGGCTTTTGTTTATGGTGAAAGTACTTTCACCTGTTAAACGCTAAGCCCCAGGCCCAGAGCCCTATCAGGTGTGAAACCCCTGTGGGCGTAGATTAAAG
>JAQQSZ010014420.1:0-11521 GCA_028646595.1 Phalanger gymnotis
TAGGTAACTCTCTCAAAAGCTCCAAGGACCTTGTTATCTAACTAACTGGATTTCTTTCCCCCTCTTTACCTCTGGCTTTTTAGTTTCTTTTTGTGTTATCTTCTCCCATTAGGATATAAGCTCCTTGAGGGCAGGGACTTTGTTTTTGCTTTTATATTTATCCCCATGCTTAGCACCATGCTTGGCACAAAGTGAGGGTTTTATAAAGGCATGTTGATTTGACTTAATTTAACTTGGCTAGATTACCTATGGTGGCAAAATCATTTTTTCTTCCTTTCACTTCCTTTTCACAGAATAGTAGAATCTAAGCGTTTTAAGGAATTTTCAAGGTTATCCATTCCAACCTGTATCTGGATACAAATCCTTTCTACCGTAAACTTCTCTTTGACATTTTCACTCAAAAAATTCTCCCTATTCGTTTTTTTTTCTTCCTTCTACAAACATTAAGTATTTATCACCTGCAATGAAACGGAGCTGTACAGACAAGACCCAGTTCATGCCCTCAGGGAGGTTATATTTATGCAAGTATCTTACTTCTGGTCTGAGATAATCTTTGGCAACCTTCACTAATCTTTGAGATTTTAATCCCCATTTACTAAAGGATGTTGAGGAACCAAATTTGGAAAAGGCTAGAGAAGGAATTAAAATGGGAGCTCAGAACAATTATGAATTCCAAAGCATGTCCCAGAATCAGGCAGCCAAGATGGCAGAGAAGGCGAAAGCAGCACAGCCCAGCTCCTCTTCACACACTACCCTCAACTACTCCAACAACAATCCATAAAGAGTGCCCGAACACCTAGTGACTGGAAAATTGAAGGGAAAACTACAGTGAGTTATTGTTCCACTCTGAGATCATAAATTCAATGCTGAGCCAGCTCAAAACGGCTCTGAGAGCCAATTGTTAAATTTTCAGTGTGAGCATTTACACCTCAAATGCTACAAATCAGGGCTTGATTTACTGTTTTGTTGATTGTCAGAAAACGGTGATGGAAAAAAAAATATTAAGGGAGTCGTTTCAGTCATGCCCTCCTCTTTGTACCATTTAGGGTTTTCTTGGCAAAGATGCTGGAGTGGTTTGTCATTTGCTTCTTCAGCTCATTTGACAGAGGAGGAAACTGAGGTAAACAGGGTTAAGTGACTTGCCCAGGGTCACACACCTAGGGGTGTCTGAAGCCAAATTTGAACTCGGGTCTTCCTGACTCCACCTCTAGTACTCTATCCACTGCTCCATCTAGCTGCCTTTTGGGGGGGGGGGTGGATCAGATTCCTTAAACAATTACCTATATATCTATGACCCACAGTGGTGCAACCAGAAACCAGGGAAGACATTGTGGAATGAGCTGGCCCAGGATCATGGTCTCTGCGCCCAGAGTTCTGAGCCCATAGCTGCATGAGAGGGATGACCATATATGGTATTGGACTCAGCAGCCTAGGCTAGCAAGAAGTGCCATGGAGCACAGATTCAAAGTGAGTCTTAAGAAGCCTGAGCTTTGTCTATATGTTAATAATATTGAATCCATAAATTCCTGCTTATTCTCAAACTCCTGCTCTCTTCTGTTTTCAATCTGGTTCAAATGCTATTCAAGCAATTCCCCTGATTTGCCACATCTCTTGATTCATAGAAAACTTAAGCCCTATTAATTAACTTAAGCACCTGTTAATAATAGCTAAGACATATAGTCATAGGATCATAGATGCATCAATTTTGAGCTATAAGGGACCTCAGAAATCTAGTCTAAACCTTTTGTTTTCTACCTAGATAGCTGGGTGGCATGCTGGGTAGAGTACTGAATTTGGAACTAGGAGGAGCTGTAGGACTGGCCAAGTTACTTAACTTTGGTTACCTAATTCTCAGTTTCTTCATCTGTAAAATGGGGTTAATAATAAAAACCTGCTTTATAGGGTTGTTGTGATGGTCAAATGAGATAAAACATGTAAGGCATTTTGCAAACTTTAAATTCTATACGAATGTTGGCTATTTAATAGTAATTATTGTCATTGCTATTAGCAGTAATAACAAAATGATTCTTGTTTTTATAGGTGAAAAACTGAAGCCTAGACAAATTAAATGGCTCACCCAACATCATCCTGGTAGCAAGTGACTGAAGTGGAGACTACCAATCATTTTCTGTGTATTATTTCAGTGGCTCCTCCTATTAGCTAGGTGAAGTAGGTATAATAGGGATTATTATCCCCAGTCTGCAGATGAGGGAGCCAAGATCTAGAAAAGGGAAGCAGCTCTGTCAAAATGTTCAGCCAGTGTCTGGGGAGGACTTTGATAGTACCTCTGTCTTTAATAAATCCAGCACTCTTTACAGAAAACCACAGCCGCCGAGCTTTTCTGCTTCTAAATCCAGCGTTATTCAGTCCAATTTCTGAATCTTGGGTGAGTAGGGAAAATAAGGAGACAGGAATCTCAAGTGACTTCTAGGATTATTTTAAGAGAGTGATCCTTCTTTTTCTTTGGTGGAAACTCTGTCTTTCATTTTCCTTGGATAAAGTTATTTTGGAAGGGAAGGTACTTCATAAAGTAGGTATTTAAGTTTTTATTTAATTGATTTGAAGTGAGCAGAGCTGGTGACCTGAGCTTTGATTACTTGTTGAGTTCAGAACGTGTCAGTCATCTCTGCTCCAGATGGAGAATGCTGAATGTGCCACTCTGAGAATAAGGTATAACTTAGTGGAAGGCCCGATGGGGACTGGGAGGAGACATAGAATCTGTATGGCTCTTGGGACCTTTCCATATGACTTGCAGCTGAAGTCTATGGATGTTATCTCCCCCATTAGAATGTTAGCTCCCTGAAAGAAGGGATCTCTCCCTTCCGTCAAATAAAAGCTCTCTCTTGTAACAAGTATAGTTTTTTTTTAATGGTCTTATATTGGTCATCTCTGAAAAAGTTTGTCTCATTTTGCACCTTTAGTACATCTTGCCTTTACCATCGGGTGGGAGGTATATTTCCTCATCCTACTTCTGGAGTTGTGATTGGTCATTGCACTGAGCAGTGCTCCTAAGTCTTTCAAAGTTGTTTTCCTTTACAATGCTGTAGTCATTGTAGAAATAGTTTTCATGTTCTGCTCAATTGACTCTGCATCAGTTCATACAAGTCTTCTCAAGCTCCTCTGGTAAGAAATTTCTCCTTTTTTTATAACATAATAATATTCCATTACATTCATGTAGCTAGATAGCATTTATATGCACTTAAAGGTTTGTAAAATGCTTTATATACGTTTGCTCATTTGATTCTCACAACAATCTTGAGAAGCAGGTGTTATTATCATCCCCATTTTACAGATGAGAAAACTGAGGCACAGAGAGGTTAAATGACTTGCCCCCTGGGTCACATAGTTATTCAGTATCTGAGGCTCAATTTTGAGTTAGTTCTTCCCGACTCATATAAATAATTTGCCCAGACATTTCCCAAACAATGGATAGGACACCTCATTTGTTTCCAGCTCTTTGCTATCACAAAAAGTGCTGCTATGAATATTTTTGTACACATGGTCCAATTCTGGGCAGGGCTTTACTCAAGCTAGTCTCCTGGTAATTTAGATTTGGCACGGGAACAAAATGAGATACTAGTAGGTCACTCAACAGTTCTCAAAAGGAGATTTACTTCACCAAAGCAGGAGAAAGGTATTCAACAAGGATAGGCATTGAGAGGCCATTCAGTTGCTTCATGTGAGGGAAGCTCTCATGCAGATCCAGCAGTGAGTCTTTGAGAGCCCCTCTGGCTCGCCAAGACTGCTTTGTACTCAGATGATGGGAAAGTAAGTCCGGCAATCTCAGTCCTTAGTTCCCTAAATGAACCAAATCTCAGTGAAGGTCTCAATACCTTCTAAGGAAAAAAAAATTGCCAAATCTGTCTAGCGGCAAGTGTTATGATATTGCTTCTATCGCATCTTCCTTTCCCTCTGTCTTTGATCTCTTTGGGATATTTGCCTAGTGGTGCTATTTCTGGGTCAAAAGAGGAACAAGTTAGTGACTTTTGCAGTATATTTCCAAATTGTTTTACAAAATGATCGCATTATTTCACAGTTCCACCGATGGCTCTTTCGCATGTCCGCCCTCCCAAAGCCCTTCCAAATAATGTCATTTTTCTATTTTTGTCATCTTTGCCAAACTGATAGGTGTGAGCTGGAACCTCAGATTCGTCTTAATTTGCATTTATTATTAATGATTTGGAACTTTTTTCATGTTGTCATTGACAGCTTATATTTCTTCCCTTGAGAATTGCCTACTTATATCCTTTGGCCATTTATCTGAGGATATATTGGGGAATAGGTTTTGTTCTTATAAATTTGTATGAATTTCCTCTGCATCTTGGATATCAGGACTTTATCAGAGAAATTTACCGCAAAGGTTTTCTCCCCTAAGTTAACTATTTGCCTTCTAAATCTAGCTGTATTAGTTTTGTTCATGCAAAGCTTTTTAAATTTTACATACCAAATTGTCGATTTTATCTCCTATGATCATCTCAATCTTTTTTTGGTGAAGAATTCTTCCCTTGGTTATAGCTGTGAAAGATATCTCCTTCCATTCTCTTCTAATTTTTAAAAATCGTATAATTTTTTACATCTAGTTTGTATATCCATTTGGAAGTTATTGTGGGTCTGAGTTATTGAGCTAAGGCTAATTTCTCCCAATTTGCTTTCCCATTTTCCCAGCAGCTTTTATTGAATAGTTGAGTCCTTACCCCTGTAGATGTTGTCCTTGGGGTTTTCAACTATATTCAATGACTTCTGCATCTTGTGTTCCATTGTTCAATTTTTTTTCTATTTTTAACCAACACCAGTTGTTGCAAGGATTGCTATTTTGTAGTGGACTTTGAAATCTGGTACTGCTAGGTCCCTTTCTTTCCCATTTTTTCCCATTATTTCCCTTCAACTCATCTTCTCAAGGATGAAGAGATTGTTATGCCGAGAAACGAATGGACTTGTTCAAGGTCTTATAGGAAGTAAGTCAGATGGGATTCCAATCCAGGTATTAAGGTTCCAAATCAATGACACCACATTGCCTCCAACTGGCAGATCAATTTCTCCTGGGTGACAATTTTGCTGTGTCCACAGGTTCAGTTCCTGGAATGCCTTGTGCCCCGTTTTTGGTTCTTAAAGGTACATATGATATGACTAGAATTGCTTAGAACCTAGGAGAGAAAGTCCTAAACAGCTGTGGACATTAATCCTTTACCTCCTGGGCTATCCCCTCACAGGCCGAACACTTGTTTTTGTCATTTATTCACTTGAGTTACTGTTGTTTTTATTTTAAGTAAAAGCAGCCGAGGATGAGTCTCAAGTGCCAAGAAAAGACTTGGCTCCACTAAGCCCGTGAATTTCTCTTTTTAAACTGTGATTTGTTAACGGCCTGGCATGTCTTCTAGTGGGTTCATACCTTCATAAGGAATAGATTTGACTTTCCGAGCAAGTCTGCAATTACACGAGAAGAGCGTTAGAGATTCAAAGTGAAAGTTTAGGCACAATTTGAGTAGCGTTGTCTATTGTAATAACTAGCCTACTCCCTGCCTTCCCACCCATTAAATGTCCACTTGGCCTCCATTGGTCTGTCTGTTTTGGCCAAAAAAATATAAGATATTCTCTGTAGTTCATGTGATTTAGTTTTAGGTCACAGAATCATAGGCTTTGAGCTAGAAGGTCATCTAGATCAGTCTCATTATTTTAAAGATGAGAAAACTGATCATCCAAGAGGTTAAAGTGACTACTTAATGTCACACAGGTGGCAGAGCTGGGATTTGAATTCAGGTCATCTTACTCCAAACACAGCATTCTACTACATCACACTGCTTGCTGGCCCACTCTGACCTCGTACCTTGGTACAAACACCACCCCTGTCGCCACTACCATCATCAGAATCATAGAGGAACAAATTGAGGTACATCTCGTCCTTGTGATGCTGCCTATATCCTAATATTTTTATTCAACTACAAAAGAGCAGTTGTTTTATTCAACTATATAATAGTTTACAGAACATTAAATAAAAAGGATAATAGCTAGATAGGGTCTTGTCCCAGAACTGTTTCTTTCTGAATCCTAGTGAACAAGAACAGAAGAATGATTTTTATATGGCAACAATAAAAATGGTAGAGGTTGATAGACATTCTTAGAGCAATGAGTCACAATCTTACAGAAATACTTTTGGAATAAGCAGAAATTTCTTCAAAGCAATTGAAAAAGATGATAATAGGTGCAGGCCACTGAATTTGTCTAATATAACTGGGACTAATTTACTCGCAGTTAAAGCCAATGAAAGAACTGCAGCCAAAGAATGGTAAAGGCTATGTTCTGCCTTCTCCCCTTAGACCATCATCATCATCTCCTCCCTACTGGAACCTGGGATTCCACCCCTGGTACCAGCCTGGGCTCATTGGTGAGCTTTTGCCTATCTTTCTGGGGCCAAGGCCTCCACCACACTTCCCATTCATCATCACACCTGCTGCGACACATAAAAAAACACTCAATAAGTGCTTTCTAAATTGAATTGAACCAGGAGAAGGGAAGAGAGGGTGAACAGAGAAGGGAAGTCACTTTTCTAAGGTCATACAGTAGTTAGTGTGGGCTTTGAGCTCACAGCCAGTGGCAGAGAGAAGGGGGCTCTCTAAAAGTGGGCAACAGCGCCCACTTGAGGGATGGCCAAAGGGTTGACTTCAGTGCCCTAGGTCTCTGCCCCTTTGGCCTTAGGTATAAGATCTACAGGTTAACGTGCTGAACAAGAATCCTGAAAAATCCCATGTCAATCGCTCTCTTCTAGTGAGAGACCATTAGATGATACTATTTTAAGGCTACTGTCTTTTCTTTTATTAAGGTCTACCCATTGCTCTTCTGGTCCCACCCATTCTCTAGTTACGACCTTTCTAATCTTCTGGTTGGGGGAGGAGCTGGCAAATTTGATCTTGAGTAAATTCCAATCTTTCCTCTAAGTCATTAAGGAACATCTCACTTCCCTTGGAAGCAGGGTACAATTACCTTTCCTAATGACTACCCTGTCTTCACATTCCCTTTAAAACTAGGATTATTTCAGAGACAGTTTAAATTACATGGAATGTGTGAGTTTCAGCAGGGAGGGTTTTTCCTCCTCATTTGTAGTTTCTTTGGGATGGATTCTAGAAGTGTGCAAGGAAGGTATAAGGTTGTCTTTATAGAGATGTTTTCTGAATATACACATCCATCATTTGTCTTTCTCCTGAGTTCCAGTTCCTACATTACCATCTCCTTCCTGGACATCTCTACCTGGATGTCCCATAGATTCTCACACTAAATAAGTCCAAAACAAAACTTATTATCTCTCTCTCCCCAGCTTACCTTCTCCCAAACCTTCCAATTTCTGTTGAGGGCACCCATTTTTCTAATCACTCACATTCTCAAAGTCGGAATTATCTTAGGCTTCTCTGTATCTTTAGGGCCTAACCCAGTATCTGGTTCATAGTAGGATTCTGATAAATGTTGGATTAAATTGAAATAAAAAATAAAGGAAAGGCATCATAATTTAATGAAGTATTTATGCTATTCTCCTTGGTATTTCTAGGGTCATGGCCATCAAGGGTAGGGACTGAGTGGAATCCATAATGACATAGTAATGACTGCATTCTCTACGTTTTGGGGAGGATGGTAGAAAGATTACAGCTAAGACATTTCTAAATAAGTAGAGGGGGTTAGAATTTTTTCTTTTCTTTTATAATTTCATTATTGTCTTCCTTTTCCCTGACACTATCAGGTGGATGTAGATGCTGTTTTAGTGGTTTTATCAACTTCTGATAAACTAAGGCCAAATTTCCCCCTTTTGAGCATAAAGGCAGCAAGGCAACCAATTAAGTTTTCACTATGTAAATATAAGCAGAAATCAAGATAATCTCTTCCTCAAGGAGCTTATATTCTAATGGGGGAAGACAGCATACAAAAGAGAGTTGGAAATTGGTGATGGGGCGAGTGAAGGAAGATAACTATGGGGGGAGCACAGTGTCTAGGTTCAGAAAATCAGAAGCAGAGCCATGAGGTGAATGAAAGTTGGTTGTCCTGGGCTTCTCCCCAAAATGGAGCCCTCAGGAGGAAGTCACCAATGGGAGAAGGGAGTTGGCATCACACAAGCATGTTCCATGGTAAGAAGGCCCCAGTTGCTGAGGGAAGTTTCAGGGTGAGACCGCAGCTGAGGCATGGTGTAGAAGTCAGGAAAATCAGAAGCCAACCTGGGAGAGGATTGAACACATACTCATGTGATAAACATATCGCATGTGTGCGGATCATGTATGTAGTCATACATGCCGCACTTAGAACAAAGATAGATTGACCACATTATCTTAACTCTTCCATTACTGTTCTGGCATAATGATACTTTGGTGTCTGCTCCCCAGAGCTTTTCCCCTTCCAAGAAGGATGCCACTAGCCATGATGTCATCTCCCAGAAGTCCTGCCTGTTTTCTGAAGCAGGGTCTGGATAATTCAGAGTAATCTCTTGTAGTCTCTGCTGGCAGGCTCATCTCGCTCAGCACCACCAGCTTAGCCATCTCCATTTCAGTCTGCTAGAATATATTTGGGGTTGGGGAGTGGGGAATTAGTGATACCGTTGTAAAGAAAATAAAGAAAAGGTAATTTTCTGAAATGTAAAGAAAAGAATTGAAAGGAGTTCAAAAGGAAACACAAACAAGTAGGTTAGCTTTGAAAGTAACATGCTGAATTTATCACAGATGTTTAAAAACAAGCTGTATACAGTTTTGCAAACTATATCACTATATCTGGTTTTGCAAATAATCCTCTTTTCTGTTCTGCTTTGTATATGGAAATGCTCGTTGCTTTTAAATTTTCATTAAGTTCATAATTTTTGAAAAATTAAACTAACAAAAGACCTGGCTTCAAATTCTGGCTCTGTCACTAATTAGGCGAGTGATTGTTGTGAATAGCAGTTTCGTCATCTGTAAAACATATATAATGATACTTGGGTTGCCCACTTCACAGGGTTGTTTTGGATTCAGCGTTTTATGTATCTTTTAAGCAGACCCCCACGTTCTCAACCATGGTACCCACTTGATGCCTAAATCATAGGATGAAAAAAAGAGCTGTGTTTTTTGGGACGCCGATTATATGAATATTTTTCATTAGAGAGATTGTTATAGTGGTTCCAAGGACACAGAGAGTTTAAGGGTTTTTGCCTGAGATGGGGGAGGGAATATGCACCTGTCTGGTACCTATTATATGCTAGGTACTACGCTAAGTGCCTTTACAAATGTCACCTGCTTTGATCTTCACTACAACCCTGTGAGGTAGGTGTTGTTATTGTCCTCATTTTATAGCGGAAGTGAGCTGATGTGACCTGCCCAGTGTCACACAGTCGGTGTCTAAGGCTGGATTTGAACTCAGGTCTTCCCCACTCTAGAACTAGCATTTAATCCATTGGGTCACTGAGCTGCTGTCTACAGGGTCAGCCAACCAGGCAGCCAGAGACTTGAAAACCTCCAAGGCCAGCTAGCTCTCTACCACTGAAACAGTTAATAAGCTCGCCAATCAATCCTACAAATTGGTGGTTTTAGTTGGATCTCCTGAGAATGTCTTCTGGAGGGAATTGAAGCAGAGTAGCCTGGGTTTTAGCCAAGGTGTGTGTGTTGGGGCTGAAGTTTGGAAAGGGCAGGGAGGACAAGATTGGGAAATCTGGGTAAATCCCTAGGAGATGATAGAGCAGCCCTGGGAGCTAAAGATGGCCGACGCTGTCCAAGTTTTCAGAAATAGATCTTGTTCAGCAAATTTTAGTGACTCCTTGTCCCAGCTGTTCGGAGCAAAAGTGCTTCTCACATTGAACAGTGTCTTCCCCATGCCAAATATTTCATCCCGGTAAGCCACAAACTGAAATAAAGAGCTACTCCTAGGACTGAGAATTAAATTTAGCTTGGCTTCTCTTGCCCCAGAGATAAAGAGATCAGCCCAGGTGTGAGACTTAGTTCTTAGCTAAGAACTCAAGTTCTTAGCACCTTCGATGACTAGAAGGGAAGGGAAGGGACCTCAAGCTTGAAGGTGACGGGACATCATCTTCCTTCCCGCCTCCTTTTCTCACAAGCTTGGCAGGGGCAGAGGTGGGGGGAGAAATCTTTCCCCAAAGGAAACTTTCTTCCTCAGCCAAGGTCTCAGCAGTAGGAAAAAACCAAAACATTCTTCAAGGTGAGAAGTCAGGTGAGCTGAGAGAGGCAAGTCAGCCAACCAGGGTTGTGAAAGAAGAGATATCAGGGAGTTCAAATCCTGACAGACTCAGGGAGGTATCAGTCGTGCCTCTTGATGGATAGTTTATTATACTTAGCCCCCTCTCCTCTGTGAATAGACCTGAGTCTAGTATTCCAGAGGAATACTAAAATAGGGAGCAGAAAGTCAGCTAGACTGCTTTTTATTTGATGATTCTAGGAATATTTCACTTTCCCTTTCAGCAATGGTCCTGGTTCTAAGCAGGAATTTGGATGGAGAAGACAGAAACCCCAGGACATACTGAGGCCCTAGACTTTACTACTTGTCATGGACCTAACCATGTTCAGAGCTTCACTTGACCAGGCAGCAAGCAGGCAGTCCATCCAGGATGGAGGGGAGTGACAGTCCCCAAGGGTTGGTGGCCTCTACCTAGACTGGATAGGAAAGGGGAGTATATACCTCCTCCCTCTAGGCAACACCTTCCCCCTGAGGCATTTCTCTGTTGTTGGCCTTGCTACTGTTACTGTTACAGGAGAGAAAATACCTCTCCAGTGCTGGTACCCCACAATAAAGCCCTGGTTAACCCATGAATGAATGAAAAAGCATTTATTAAGTACCTATGTGCCAAGCATTAGAAACATACAAACAAAAATAAAGCTAGTCCCTGTCCCCAAGGAGCTTACATTCTAATGGGAGAAACAACATACATAAAGAAGAATAGGGCCACAGAGACATATTTTGATTTGGAAACTTGTAGGAAAAGTGAGTGGAGCCACAGAGCAGTAGATCAAAATACCCTTTCTAGTAGCATTATTTATCTAATCATAGTATCATAAATTTTAGAGCTAGAAGAGACCTTAGAGACCATCAAATCCAACTTCATCATTTTTACAAATGAGGAAACCGAGGCTGAGAGAGGTAATCGACTTGTTCAAGTTGCTATAGCTAGTAAGTATCTGAGGCAGGGTTTGAACCCAAGTCTAACCTGATTCCAAGCCCAGTACTTCAGAGCTACCCAGGATGAGAATTCTGGAGCTCTGAGCCAATGCTGATTACAAATCTTAGTGGTGACAAGAATATCAGCCTGAGAGTCAGGAGGCCCAGGTCACAATCCCAGCTTTCCTACTTGCTGTACATGTAATCTTAGGAAAGTTATCATCTCTCCAGGCCTCTGCTCCCTCACCTAAAAATATGAGATCTGGCCTGGATCATTTTTTTTTCTGTTTTTAAACTATATTCTGAAGCGCTAAACGAAATGTACATTTTCATATGTTATTACCTTTCCAGGCAGGTAGAGCAATTTCCTGAAGGATCCTTCTATGATGATGATGCTCGTGACTTCTGATTG
>JAQQSZ010014421.1:0-11521 GCA_028646595.1 Phalanger gymnotis
GGTTGGTTCGCTAATTTGTTGCTCTGGGCCCTGAATAAATTTTTTGATGCCTTCTGCTTAGAGAATTCTGTATACCCAATGATTCTGAACCATTCAGATATTTATATGATCCTTTTTGAGATCATAAATTCGGCCTTCCTACTACACGGGGCTAACTCATTGGAAGAGTGTTGGTGTGGAGACTCTGGGTAGCCATTAAGGACCCCCCTCCCCAGCTTTGAAAACCCAAATGCTGGTGTCTCTCTCTCTGGTAACTATGTATGTACAGCTTTGGTCAGACAGCTAGAAGTCTGTCTGTTGATTTGTGATATTTGCTCTGTTTATATTTTCTCTGTAATTTCTGTTTGTATTTGCTCTGAAGTCCGGGGGGCTGACTTTTCCCCCCAAACTAAGTAAATGATATATGTATGTTTCACTAAAGTGAGATTGTTAACCCCTTAAAGTTGCTTTGCTTAGAAGAGCAGAACAAAGAACTGATGCTAGCAGCCCTCCTGTGTGCTGGTGTTATTGGCCTTACACAGCCACAGTAGTGGGAAACAACATTGTTGTTACAATTAAACACCATAATCCTACAATATGTTGTTTACAAGAAACACATTTGAAGAAGGATACACATTGAGTAAAGGTAAAAGGCTGAAGCAGAATATTTTATGCTTCAGCTGAAGTTCAAAAAGAGCAAGAGTAGCAATCCTGATCTCTGACAAAGCAAAAGCAAAAATACATTTAATTAAGAGAGATAAGGAAGAAAACTACATCCTGTTAAAAGGTATCATAGACAATGAACTGATATTATTACAAAGCGTATATGCACCAAGTGGTATAGCATCCAAATTCTTAGAGGAGAAGTTAAAGGAGTTACAGGAAAACAAAGGAAAACAAAATTATCCTAGTGGGGGATCTCAATCTCCCATTCTCAGAAGCAGATAAATCTAATCAAAAAATAACAGAAAAAATCTTAATGGGTGAATAAAATTTTAGAAAATTCAAAATGAATAGGACAAAATGAATAGGGATATTGCTTCTTTTTCAGATCATGATGCAAGCAAAATTACATGTAACAAAAGGCCCTGGAAAGATGAGCTAAAAATTAATTGGAAATTAAATAATGTAATCCTAAAGAGTGAATGGGTCAAACAGCAAATCATAGAAACAATAAATAGCTTCATTCAAGAGAACAACATATCATACGCAGCATCTATCTAAAACCACTGGCAAGCATTATACGTAATGCACATAAGCTAGAAGTATTTCCAATAAGATCTGGGGTGAAACAAGGATGTCCATTATCACCACTGCTATTAAATATTGTACTAGAAAGGTTAGCTTTAGCAATAAAAGAAGAAAAAGACGTTGAAGAAATCAGAATGGGCAAAGAAAAAAAAACAAAGCTATCAGTCTTTGCAGAGGATATGATGATATGCTTAGAGAATCCTAATGAATCAAGTAAAAAATTACTTGAAATAATAAACAGCATAATCAAAATTGGAGGATAAAAAATAAACCTACCAGAATAAAAGAACCCTTAGTTCCTTTGAAATTTGGAGTATACAATCCATTGATCCTCTATATCGCCTGTAAGTCACAATGTATTTACTTTCATCTACCTGGAATATTAATTTGACAGTTTCCATAGTTTCTACTCTGATCTTGGAGGTGTTACTAGTAGCCAGGAAAGACTTAATGAATGAAATGATCTGTTCCATCATGGTTGCAGAGTGAGTTACAGGTTGAGCTAGAGGCAGAGAACTAAATATAAATGGATGAATGAATGAATGAATGAATGAATGAATGCATGGATATACTTTTATTGAGCATTTATTATGATTAAAGCACTATGCTAGGCAGTAGGGATCAAGATAAGAAAACAAATTCAGACTCTGCTATCAAGGAGCTCATATTTCATTGGGTGAGGATGTTTCAGCTTCCATTTATGTAGAAATATTCCATGACCCTTAGAGTTCTGACAATTGTAATGGACCTTCTTTAATGTGATTTCCACTGACAATGAAATCATATCTCTTTCTAATTTTCAGCTAGTTAACAGGGAAAAGAGAAGTTGGTTATAACTTCTGAGAAGGTAGGGGTTATAGCAATTGTATGGGCAGTGTCCAGATTGCATTTCCATAAAGGATGCTTCCTGGGATTCTGGCCATGGGGGATGAAGTAGAAGAAGGACTAGTGGTCTATGATTGGGATATGGTAAAATGATATGAACAGGCAGGTGTCTATAGGCATATGAATAAGTGCATTAAGTCACTTTTGATTAGAGAAATTCAAATTAAAACAACTCTGAGATACCACTTCACATGTATCAGATTAGCTAATATGCCAAAAAAAAAAAGGCAAATGGTAATGAGAGTATATGGGAAAATTGGGACACTGATGCACTGTTTGTGGAGTTGTGAAGAGATCCAATCATTCTGGAGAACAATTTGGAACTATGTCCAAGGAGCCACTAAACTGTGCATATGCTTTAATCCAGCAATACCACTATTAGGTCTATATCCCAAAGAGATCATAAAAAGGACCTACATGGGCAAAAATATTTATAGCAGCCCTTTTTGTGGTGCAAAAAAAAGATGGAAATCAAGGGATGACCATCGATTGGGGAATGAGTAAACAAGTTGAGGTATATGAAAATGATTCAATACTATTGTGCAATAAGAAATGATGAATAAGTAGATTTCAAAAATACCTGGAAAGATTTGCATGAACTAATGCAAAGTGAAATGAGCAGAACAAGGAAACCATTATACACAGTATCAGCAACATTGTGTGATCAACTATTAATGACTGAGTTCTTCCCAACAATACAATCAACCAAGACAAGTACAAAGGACACATGAAAGAAAATGCTATCTATATCCAGATAAAGAACTGGTGGACTCTGAATGCAGAACTAAGCATTTTTTCACTTATTTTATTCTTTCTCATATAGTTTAATCTATTTCTTCTTTCACAATTGTGACTAATATGATTTTTTTACATGATAGTAAATGTGTAAACTATATCAAATTACTTACCATGTTCAAGAGAGGGGAAAAATTTTGGAACTCAAAATCTTATAAAAATGAATGCTAGACTTCTTGGGGGAGGGGAGGGAAGGAAAGAGGGAAGAAAAAGTAAAAAGTGTACAGCAGAGAACAAAAGAAAACTTACAAGGACACAAAGAAAGGATGGACAGTTCTGAACACAATGACTATTATTTATTATATAGGCTTTCTTGAATTAGAAATTTATTGCTGTATATTTTTAATACTCCCTTATTTTCTGCTGAGCAAATGGCATTTCTTTTCTTAGTTTTATATTTAAATTTTAATATTTATGTTTATCATTTCTTATTGTATATTTACATTTTGTATTTAAATTTTAAAACAAATTAATTAAAATAAATGCTAAAAAATTTCTTGACATGTAACTGGGGAGAAATAAAAGACTATTAAAAATAAAATGGAGTTAATAATAACATCACAGATTTATTTTGAAAAAATGATTTTTAAAACCTTGAAACCTTGATTAAATGAGTGCTATTGTTTATGAAGGTCATTTGCCCTCAAAATTCCCTTCATTTATGCTTAAGCAAGTAATTCCTCATTGTCGGGTAGAATCACTTCCCTTCCATGCTTCCAACACCATTTGTAGGACAAAATTGTCACCATCAAGCCAAACATTTATCTTCTCCTGCTCTAGGCAGAGACAGAGAAAACTACAACATATGTCTATTTAATTGAAGCACCTCATCCCTAGCATTTCATGTTTCTATTGCATATTTGTTATCTGCTTCTCAAACTCCTCATCTATTTCCTCCTGTGACTTGGTGGTCATTAGCATACCTCTACTACAATATCACTTCTCTTTCTTTTTTCTATTGGTCTTCACCCAACAGCTCTCCATCATATCTCCTCCCTCTTGCTCCTGAATTTCTTTCATATATCTTCCTAATATATTGCCCACACACCTCCCTTAATCTGTCCAGTTACTTTTTTAAATCAGGTTTCTCTTTGCAGAACCAATTTCAGTCATGGTTTCCACCTCAACATGTACCAGTGATTAAAAAGAGGTCAAATTCACCCCCTTTTCTTAGGACTTGCAGTTCACCTTTTTCTTTGTTATCCACATTCTAAATAAATATCTGAGGTATTATTTATTAAATCCTTGTCTTCTTTCCTGCATTTTTGTCTTTTATAAATTATTGAACCATTTTACTGCCATTTTTTTTATTTCTGTGCTTTTACTGCTAAGATTCCATAAAAGCTGGTCTTGTAAAAATGTATGCATAGTTGTCTTTTCTTATTTTCCATCTCTTTTCCATGTGAAGGGAATTTAATTTTATATGTGATATCCTAGGCAAATAATCATATACAAATCCTCAATAGGTAAATTCCATCCTTGGATAAGAGAATATCTTTTTTATAGATTAAATCCATGGTCAATTACTTCAGTCCTTTTCTCAGAAGTCCTACTCTCTTAAACAGTATTTATTTTATTTTTAATTTATTGAATAAAACAAGCATTTCTATAACATAATATAATTTAAGAAGTGACTGCATGCAAAACTCCAAATCTATTATGTACAACCTGCTATCTCTTTAAATTATACAATAAAATTGTCATGGAAATTTCTCTTTTTCCTCATCCCTCACCACCCTAGAGATGGCTACCATTAGACACAAGTGTGTATGTGTGTATGTGTGTGTGTGTGTGTGCGTGTGTGTGTGTGTGTGTGTGTGTGTGTGTAAAATAATCCTATACATAAGAATTCCTACTCTTAATAAACTGTAAATACCTCCTTTCTAACTTTTCTTTAAAATGCAACATGGTGGAAATGGATAAAGAGCCACCCATGGAGCCAGAACACCTTGAGTTCAAAATCTTCCTCTGTACCATACCCAGAAGTTACTCTGAAGAATTCATTTTTTAAGACTTATTTTTAGTTTTCCACGTTCACTTTAATAAGATTTTGAGTTCTAAACTTTCCCCTCTCCCTTACCTAATACATATGCTGTACATGTACAATCATATTAAACATATTTCTACATTAGTGACGTTGTAAAGAAGAAACAGAACCAAAGTGATTAACCACGGGAAAGAAATAAAACAAATTTTTAAAAATAGAGAGAAATAGAAGATACTGTTCACTCACTCATTCATTCATTCATTTGTTTTTTCTCTCCCTATATCCAATCTCAAATGTAAGCTTCTTGAGGGCAAGAAAAGTTTTGTTTTGTCTGGCATTTGTCTAAGCACTTCACACAGTGCCTGACACAGAGTAGGCAATTAATAAATAAGTTTGTTCATTGATTGATTAAAGGCCATAAGAACCATAGATATCTTGTACATTTTCTCCACAAGACTCCTGCATTCAGTTGAACTTTTAGGGGTGCAGAATGCTTAGCTTTCATATGAAGGATATTGATATGCTGATAGTTTTGATAATGAATCTTGAGTACCTTATTCAACCATAATTTTATGTCTCTGTTCTATAGATAATGTTTTCTTTTTGTTTAAAATCCATGTCTACCCATATTAGTAATCATATTAGTATTTAAGAAGTCTGCATAGTGCCAACCCAAGTTGTATATTAATCATGTATCTCCGTAGCCAATCTCTTGAACTCATCCAGTCTTACCCTTATATGAACAAGCATTTTCATTGCCATAATAGTCTCTCACAGGCTAGTATGGGCTAATTTGCTACTAGCAGTATGTATGTACACATGCATGTATATATGTATGTGTATGTATATATACATGTATGTCCACATATGCATATATAAATACACATATGCATATATTTACTGTGTGTATACATAAATACACATACATATATACACATATAATATTTTATTTTCCCCAATTACATGCTAAAGTAATTTATTTTTTAAAAAATATTTCAAGTTACAAATTCTATCGCTCCCTTTTTCCTCTCCCCCCTCCCTGAGACAGTAAGCAATCTGAAATAGGTTATACATTTTCAATCATTCAAAATAATTCCATATTAGTCATTTTGGACAAGAAGCCTCAAATATAAAAGAAAGAAAGAAGGAAGGAAGGAAAGAAAGAAAGAAAGAAAGAAAGAAAGAAAGAAAGAAAGAAAGAAAGAAAGAAAGAAAGAAAGAAAGAAAAAGAAAGAAAGAAAAAAGAAAGAGAATATAGCATGCTTCAATCTGTATTCATACAGTATCAGTTCTTTGGAGGTGGATAGCTTGCTTTATCATGAGTCCTCTGGATCAATATATTAATGAGAATAGCTAAATAATTTAAAATCATTCATCATATAACACCGCTGTTACTGTGTACAATGTTTTCCTGGTTCTGCACAATTCACTTTGCATCACTTCATGTAAGTCTTTCCAGGTTTTTCTCAAATCATCCTGCTTGTCATTTCTGATAGCACAATACTATTCCATCACATGCCACATGGCCTATCCATAGCATATCTAAAACTGCATTATAAAGCATCAATTATCAAAATTACTTGGTACTGGCTAAGAAACAGTGGTGTATCAGTGGAATATGTTAGGTACGCAAGATACAGGAGTCAATGAACATTGTAACCCATTGTTTGATAAACCCAAAGACTCCAGCTACTGGGAAAAGAACTCATTATTTGACAAAAATTGCAGGGAATACTGGAAAATAGTATGGCAAAAACTAGGCACAGACCAATATCTTACACTGTATGCCAAAATAGGGTCAAAATGGGGACATAATTTAGATCTAAAGGGTGATACTATAAGCAAATTAGGAGAGCAATGGATAGTTTACCTGTCAGATCTATGGAGAAGAGAAGAATTTATGACCAAACAAGAAATAGGGAACATTATGAAATGCAAAATGGATAGTTTTGATTATATTAATTTAAAATTCTTTGCCCCAACAAAGCTAATGCAACAAAGATTAGAAGGGAGGCAGAAAGCTGGGAAACATTTTTTTAAGCCAGCATCTCTGATAAAGGCCTCATCTCTAAAATATAGAAAGAACAGAGTCAAATTTATAAGAATACAAGTCAGCCCCCAATTGGTAAATAATCAAAGGATATGAAAATGCAGTTTTCAGATGAAGAAATTAAAGCTATCTATAGTCATATGAAAAATGTTCTAAATCACTACTGATTAAGGAAATACAAATCAAAAGAATTCTGAGGTACCACTTCAAACCTATCAGATTGGCTAACAGACAAAACAGAAAAATGATAAATGTTGGAGAAGATTTGGGAAAATTTGGACAGTAATTCATTGTTGGGAGAGTTGTGAACTGATCCAAATATTCTGGAGAGCAATTTGGAACTATTCCCTGTATCCTAGAACATAGGGGTGGAGTGTGTCGGTAAGGCAAAATGGGCTCCGTAGCATGGCAGGAGTTTGGCTTTTGTTTACTTTGAATGAAAGTACTTTCAGCTGTTAAGTGCTAAGCCCCAGGCCCAAAGCCCTATCAGGTGTGAAACCTGTGTGGGTGTAGATTAATGACTTAAGAGGGGCCAACTCAGGAAGGAATGGTCTCTGGTCGTTGAGGCGGGGCTTGAGAACTCCATAGGCTCGGCTTCGAGGAAAGGAGAGCCAAGAGACAACTACAGTGGAAGCAGAAGCAGAAAGCTGAAGAAGCAGAGCTGACCCATGTGTAGACCCAGGAGTGCGAGCAAGGACTTGAGGCCAGTAAATATGATTTGGCTAAATACTATCTTGTTTTTCTGTGGCCTCCTGGTTACTCTTGTGAGGCCAGCTTTCTGGGCCTGGAGTCTTTTTGTCAACATGTCGGAATGGGGAGGCTGGTTCATGGATCTGCTGCGGTGGGGCCTAAATAAATGTTTTGTTGCTTTCTACTTAGAGAATCTCTCATACCTTGCTATTTCAAACCATTCAAACATATACATGATCATATTTGAGATTATAAATTCGGCCTTCCTACTACATGCCCAAAGGGCTATAAAACTGTGCATACCTTTTGATACACCAATATCACTACTAGGTCTGTACCCCAAAGAGTTCATAAAAAAAAGGGGAAAGGACCTACACATACAAAAATATTTACAGCAGCTTTTTTGGAGGTGGAAAAGAATTGGAAATTGTGGGAATAATCATCAATTCAGGAATAGATGAACAAGATGTGATATATGAATGTAATGGTATACTATTGTTCCATAAGAAATGATGAGCAGGTGGATTTCAGAAAAACCTCCAAATACTTGCCTAAACAGATGTTGAGTGAAGTGAGCAGAACCAGGAGAACATTGTACATGGTAACAGCAACACTCTATGATGAGTTATGATAGACTTAGCTCTTCTCAGCAATGCAATGATCTAAAACAATTCCAAAAGACTCATGATGGAAAATGCTATCCACATCCAGAGAAAGAACTATGGATTCTGAATGCAGATCAAAACAGACTATTTTCTCTTTTTTTCCTTTTCTCATGGTTTTTCCCTTTTATTCTGATATTTCTCTCACAACATCACTAATGTGAAAATATATTTAATATGATTGTACATGTATAGCCTATATTAAATTGCATGCCATCTTAAGGAAGGGGGAGGGGAAGGAGTGGAAGGAAATTTTGGAACACAAAGTCTTGTGAAAACAAATGTTGAAAATTAAAAATTTATTTATTATATATACATACATATATATGCATATATACATTATATATATACACATATACATATACATCTAGCTAGCTAGCTAGCTAGCTATACACATATCCCATCTTGTTTAACAGCTAGCTTTTTATATTGGGCTGAAAGACTTGCAAAAGGCTTTCTGCATACTTATTTAATCCTACTAATAGTCCTAAGAGGCAGATGTTATTATACTTATCATCACCATTTAATAGATGAGGAAACTGAGTCAAACAGGTTAAGTGGCATGCCCAAGATCACAAAATTAATAAATAGCCAAGACCAGATTGGAAATAAGTTCTTCCTGATTCCAAGTTCGGTGATCTATTCACTGAAATACATAGCTGCTTATTCAAATACTGATGTTCTTTTTGTCCTTAAGTGGTTCTTACAATATCACCTGAAATATCAATACAATAAACTGGTAGGAAAGTTGGGGGGGAAATGAATCACACAACGAGACCTATCAATCAAACATAAAATATTTATTGAAACCTCATGTGTTAAGAAGGACAGCAAGGACCATAGGGATTTTGAAAGAAGCAAAGTATGAGGACTATGAGTCGAATGTTAAAAGTATTTTAAGAAGTTATTTGAAAAGCTTGTTTCCTTAGTATTCATTGCTATCCTGTAGTTCCTCCCTAAAGATAAAAGTTAGATTTCACAGAATCCAGAAATGTGTTTTGAATTAATTATAATACTGTGTGAATAATTCTTTGTTTTTATTTTTAAGGTTTTGTTTTATTTAACATTTTAGTTTTCAACATTGACTTCCACAAGAGTTTGAGTTACAAATTTTCTCCCCATTTCTACCCTCCCCCCATTCCAAGATGGTATATATTCTGATTGCCTCACTGCCCAGTCAGCCCTCCTTTCTTTCACCCCACTCCCCCCACCACCCCGCCACCAATCCACGTTCCTCTTACTTTCTTGTAGGGCAGAACAGATTTCTATGCCCCATTCTCTATATAACTTGTTTCCCATCTGTATGCAAAAAAAACAAAAACTTTTTTAAGCTTGAGTTCCAAATTCTCTCCCCTCTTCCTTTCCCACTTACCCTCCCTAGGAAGGCAAGCAATTCAACATAGATCACACATGTATCATTATGTAAAACACTTCTACAATGGTCAAATTGTGAAAGGCTAACTATATTTACTTCCATCCTATCCTGTCCCCCTTTATTTAGTTTTCTCCCTTGACCCTGTCCTTTCTCAAAGGTGTTTGCTTTTGATTACCTCCTCCCCCAATCTGCCCTCCCTTCTATTAAACCCACTTTTCCCCTTCCCCTTACTTCCCTATGGCGGAAGATACCCAGTTTAGTGTGTATGTTTTTCCCACCCCATGTCAAATCTGATGAGAGCAAGATTCTCTCATTCCACCTCATCTGCCTCCTCTTCCCATTCCAATGAACTGCTTTGTCTTGCCACTTTTGTGCGAGATAATTTACCCCATTCTATTTCTCCCTTTCTCCCTCTCTCAATATATTCCTCTCTCACCCCTTAAATTTATTATGTTTTTCTAGATATCAGCCCTTCATATTCAACTCATCCTGTGCCCTTTGTCTACATTCCATTCAACTTCCTAATACTAAGAAAGCTCTCCTGAATTATACACATCATCTTTTCATGTAGGAATGCAAACATAAGACTTCAAATTTAGGAAGTCTCTTATGAGTTCTCTTTCTTGTTTACCTTTTCATGCTTCTCTTGATTCTTATATTTGAAGGTCAAATTTTCTATTCAGTATTCATCATTTCATTGCAAAAGCTTGAAAGTCCTCTATTTTATTGAAAATCCATATTTTGCCTTGGAGCATTATACTCAGTTTTGCTTGGTAGGTGATTCTTGGTTTTCATCCTAGCTCCATTGACCTCTGAAGTATCATATTCCAAGTCCTTTGATCCCTTAAAGTAGAAGCTGCTAGATCTTGTGTTATGCTGATTATATTTCCACAATATTCAAATTGTTTCTTTCTGGCTGCTTGCAGAATTTTCTCCTTGTCCTGGAAATTCTGGAATTTGGCAACAATATTCCTAGGAGATTTCTTTTTGGGATCTTTTTGAGGAGGCAATCGGTGGATTCTTTCAATTTCTATTTTACCCTCTGGTTCTGGAATATCAGGGCAGTTTTCCTTGATAATTTCTTGAAAGATGATGTCTAGGCTCTTTTTTTTTTTGATCATGGCTTTCAGGTAGTCCAATAATTTTAAATTATCTCTTCTGGATCTTTTCTCCAGGTCAATTATGTGCATAATTCTTCAGTATGAAAGTATAGGGGAAGGGAAGGGGAAGGAAGGGGAGAGGAAGGAAAGGAAAGGTGGCTTATTAACTGAAATAAGATACAGTAAGGCACAAAGTTCTGAGAACAATTTATTAGTAAATCGTGAATTTATCAATAAATAGGATCTCAGTTTCCTCAACAAAGCTAAGACCCCAAATGAGGGGGATGACACTTTTTTATAGTTTTCAGGAGGACAGAACAAAGAACAGGCCTTCCTCACTGGGGAACAAGTTATGATTTATGAAAAGAGCTCAATATCATGAATGGCAAAATCCTTATGATTTCTTGCAGAGAATGAATGTTAACAACAACAACACCCCTCCTTTTCTCCTGTGGTTAAGTAATTTTGATTTTTTGAGTCCACCTGCAAGGGTAGAAAATGTAGAGCAGGGGGCGGAGTCAAGATGGCGGCTGGGAAGCAGTGACTGGCGTGAGCTCCCCACCAAGTTCCTCCAAAAACCTATAAAACAATGGCTCTGAACCAATTCTAGAGCTGCAGAACCCACAAAGTGGCAGAGGGAAGCAGGGCCCCGCCCCAGGACAGCCTGGATGGTCTCTGGGTAAGGTCGGTCACACACGGACCTCCCAGCCCCCAGCCGAGGGGAGCGGAGCTGAGACCAGCGCGCAC
>JAQQSZ010014422.1:0-11520 GCA_028646595.1 Phalanger gymnotis
CTGTTGATTGGTGTTATTTTGCTCTATTTATATTTTCTCTGTAATTTCTGTTTGTATTTGCTCTGAAGTTCACGGTGCTCACTTTTTCCCCTGAACCAAGTGAATGATATATGCACGTTTGATTAAAGTGAGATTGTAAACCCCTAAAAGTTGCTTTCCTTAGAAAAGCAGATCAAAGAATCTGTGCTAGCAGTCCTTCTGCATGCTGGTGTTATTGGCCTTGCACAGCCACAGTAGCAGCAAGTAGCACTGTTGTCACAACTAGATAAATAACATTGGGCACCTCATTTCAATTCTCTGATCCTCAGTTTCCTCATCTTTAAAATTAGGGAGATTTCCTGAGTTCCCTTAGATTTCCTGGGAATCTGAGTAAAGCATGGTCTTCATCCTAGTACCAGATATGTGTGGGGTGGAAAAGTAGTTTTGATCTACTGATCAGAACTCCTCCATTATGTATATGCACCCTCACATATGTAGAAAGGCTTTACTCCTATATAGATCCCTCTGGTAAAATTTTACCCATTTTTCAAAATCCCACTCTACTTCTGTGTCTTCCATGAACTGTAGCCTAGATGAAAGTGATCTCTTCCTTTACATTCCAACAAGAGGGCTCTGTTCATACCTCTATTGCATTTATCACAGCCTGCCTTGTATTTCTGGTGATGGTGGTGGTAGTGAGTTCGTGTGTATGTGTGTGTGTGTGTATGTGTGTGTGTGTGTGTGTGTGTGTGTGTGTGTAAAATAACTACTCTTATACATTATAAGCATCCTAAAGAAATGTGTATTTTTCATTACAAAGCATCCTAAAGAAAAGAAATGTGTATTTTTTATTACAAAGACTCTATAGCACTTTGCACATGGGAAGCACTTAGTGACTACGTAAGAAATTGAACTGAACAAAGACTAGGACGAAGGTTTTCTGACCCCCTACTCCAGAGTCAGCTTATAGCATGACAGCAGAGCCAGGATCAGTCAGGTATCCTTTCCCAGTAAAAGGATTCACTCAGATACGAGGGAACTGAAATCAATACTTGGTACCAAAGTGACAAACACCTCTGTGCCTTCCCTAAAAGACAGTACGAGACAGCAGGGGGAAATCCCTGGAAAGGTGATCAAAAAAGACAAAACTGACAAAAATCTAAGTTTTGTAAAAGCAAAGCTGATTAAAATAAAATTAGAGCAAAAAGAGAATCTTGCTGATTCTCTTTTTCTGAGTGGGAAAAAAAAATCTTTGCATCATAAATTGCAACTCTAAATCTATAACCCTACTATTACTGATAAAAGTCACTTACCTATACAATACAGCAAATAGACACACACACACACACACACACACACACACACACACACACACACACATTTAAAGACATTGCCCCAAAGATGATCTAGCATATGAACCTGTCTTAAAAGGATATAAGTCATTAATCATTTTTTAAAAAATTCTCTAAATCACTAATAATTAGGAAAATGCACATCAAGTCAACTTTGTGATTTCATTTCACACCAAAACAGATCTTATAATTGCTGGCAGGCACTCTGAGAAAACCATGGCACAGATATTACTGAGCTAAGCTTATGGAAGACAAGATGGAACTAGGTCATGTCCAAACCCATTTGAGGTTTTCCTGGCAAAGAGTAGTTTGCCAGTTCCTTCTCCAGCTCTTTTTACAGCTGAGGAAACAGAGGCACCGGGTGAAGTGACTTGCCCAGGGTCACACAGCTAATAAGTGTCTAAGGCTGGACGTGAAATCAGGAGGATGAGTCTTCCTGATTCCAAGCCCAGGGTTCTATCCACTGTACCACCAAGCTGCGCATAAGATTACCTTACACTAAACTGGAGATGGCCTGAGATGCAATGGGAGACCTTGTCCTTTTTAAACTAAGGTCTTTCCTAGGTCTCAGTTTGACTAAGGCAACACCCATTCAATGATCAAGTCTAGATAAGGAATAAAACAAAGAATGGCATCTTTTACCAAATAAAAAAAATTAAAAAAATAAACAATGGGGGGGGGGAAAGGACAGGGAGAAGGGAATTGGCCAGTTGGGTCCCCAGTGGGGCAGCCCATACTGCTCACAGGTTGTTGTTTGTCCTTTGTTCTTCACAGGACCCTGGGGGGTGAGGCTAACTGGAAGAGTACTAGACCATGAAAGCACAGCCCAATGGGCAGTGACTTCTGTTAACCCGGGATCACACATGGTGGTTTTTTTAGTAGTATTAGGAAGATGGGGATCTGCGCTCAACCATCACACATCCTTGCTAGTGGTTCCATTTGCATCCTTTAACAAAGGAGAATGCACTTTGGCTCAGGTCCTCATGGTAGCAGAACGCCAGTTCATGACAGATGATAAACAGATGTACACGGTCATGCTGAAAGAGTTATGGGAAATCAGATAAACTAACACGCTGATGGTGGAACTACAAACTTATGCAGTAATTCTGCAAAACAATTTGGAATTATGTAAGAAAAGTTACTAAACTCTTTATACCCTTTAAATCAATAATCTCAGTACTGGAAATATACTCTAAAGAACTCAGAGAGAGAATATACTGTTCCCAAATCTATCAAAACATCCATGGCAGTATTTTGCAGTAGCAAAACAAACAAACAAAAACTGGGAACCAATGTGTCCATCAACTAGGGAATGGCTGAAGAAACTGTGGTATATGAATGTAATACCACAGTGTGAGGAATTCAGAAAAACATGGAAAGACTGATATGCATTGATATAAGAGAGAGGAAAGTAGAACAAAAAGAAAAATATACACAATGGCCGAAAGTATGTAAACAAAAACAAAACATGAAAAGAATATAATAAGACAGAGGATGAGAAACTTCTCCAACACTCAGGACCTCTCAAAACTCCCCAAAATAGGAATTATGCAAAAGAGATAAAGCAAGGTCCAGCTTCTCCAAGAAACCTAATTAAGTAACAACCCAATGCAACAGCAAAGACTGATCCCTAATGCCTAACTCATTCACTCAACACCCCTTCCCCAATGGCCACCATACTCTGGCAAGGCTGCACAAACCAACCCATAGGCTTACAACAGAACTCAACTCTACTCCCATTCTCCACTCACTCATGAAAAGCCAAAAGGTGGAAGCTTGTTCTAGCTGAGACTACAGTGTGACTGTGCCTTGTGCAGCTGTAGCAGTGCTCAGCCAAAGGCCAGAGAGAAGTTGGGCAGTATGGCAGTGTGTGTTTCCACCAGGCCTTTCAAAGAAAGCATATTGCTAATCAGCTGAGGCCAGTTCTGTCTCCCAAAAAGTCCCTTGGGGGCAGAGACCAAGGCGTCAGTTAAATGAGAACTGCCCAGCATGGAAAAGGCTGAAAGAGCTTTTCAGTTGGGCCATAAAGAAAGCCAAGGAAGCCAATAGGCAGAGATGAGGAGGACACTGCTCCATGTATGCAGAACAGCCAGAGAAATGCCTAGAGCTGAGAGAAAGAATGTCTTATTCGTGGAACAACGAAGAGGCCAGTGTCACTGGATCGAGGAGTATGTGTCAAGGAGTAAGGTGAGAAGACAAGAAAGGTAGGAGGAGGCTAGGCTATGAAGGGCTTTGAATGCCAAACAGAACACTTAGTATTAGCTCCTGGAGGCCATACAGGGCCACTGGAATTTGCTGAGTGTGTGTGTGGGGTGGGTGTGTGTGTGACATGTTTGGATCTGTGCTTTAGGAAAGTCACCTGGTGACTAGAGGATTGTTTGGAGACAGGAGAGACTTGAAGCAGGAAGACCCTCCAGGAAGCCAATCCTCTTCTCTCAGATCAGGCTGGAGAACAGGCTGGACACAAATGTAGGAAGAGATAGAAGGCAGATGGTCAGTTGGAAATCCCTATTTCACTATTCCCATTTCCTTCAAAGGCTGGAGATTAGGCAGGAAACTTACCAGAAGGAGATGGAAGCATAAACTGTATGATAGGAATTGAAAGTCCCATTCCCCACTTTCTTCTATCTTTTCCCTCAAGGAACAGGCACAGTTGGAGATAAAAGTCCTGAAGTCAAAGGGAAAAGATCATTCTTCTTTACACTGGAGGTTTCCCTCATCCTGGTGGGGAGATTAGGTTGCCAGTAGAAGGCAGAATAAATGGCACAGATGAAAGTCTATATAGCAGCCTGACCTAGTGGGACAAGCACAGCAGGAAATGGAAGGCCCAGAGAGAGGAAGATTTTGTTCTTCTCATCCAAAGTTGGAGATCCAAGAGGTACAGCAGGAAGTGGGATTTGCCTCAGGGGACACGCACAGAAGGAGATGAAAGGTGGGGGTTCAGAGGAATGCCTCACCCTTCTTCTCAAATATAAAGCAATGGAAAGTAAATTTGACTGACACAGGACTACTGTGTACCCACCAGAAACCACAAGAAGGTATGGAATGGTTTTCAGAAAATAAAAGAGCTCAAGATGCAATTCAAGTTGGCATACTTGGCAAATTTGGGCCCAACCATTAATGAAAAAAGATGGACATTCAATTAAAAAAAAAGATCAGAACTCAAAATGTAGTGAGTAATCTTGGTTCCAGAGGACTGAGGATGAAATGCACTTTGTTCCTCTTAGCAGAGAGATGGTACAGGATGTTGTATATGCTCTCTATGACATCTATTTGATAAACTATTTTTGCTTAACTGTTTTTCTTTGTTAAGAGGGACGGTTCTCTGAGGTTTTACCTCACGTGCTGCAAACTGGCAAAGATGACAAAAGATGGGAATAGTTGATGTTGAGGGGGTTGTGGGAGGATAAAGTACATGAGCACACGGTGGGTAGTGCATTTTAAACAGTACAACCATTTTGGAAAACAGTTTGGAATTATGTAAATAAAATGATTAAAATATCCACACCCTCTGACTTAGAGATTCCACTAATGACATTATGTCCCATGGAAGCCATTAACAAGAAGAAAAGTCCCTAGGTAGACCAAAATATTTATAGCAGCACTTTTTGTGATAGCAAAGAATTGGAAACAAAGCAAATGCCCAAAAATCAAGAATTGGCTAAATGAACAGTGGTATACAAATGTAAAGGAATATTTACTGTTTTCTAAGAAATGAGATTTGTGAATTCATTATCATGAAATGGTGATGCATAAGAGAAGAATGGAAAGATCTACATGAACTGATGCAAAATGAAGTAAGCAGAGCCATAAAAACAATATATACAATGACAATACAAATGGAAAGATTCCCCTCCCCCCCCAATCAAAAATGAATGTTGCAAAATTACAGAGAACAAACATGGCTCAAAAGAAGAGATCTGAGAAGATACCCCCACCTTATTCCTCTGCACAGGGGGGAGATCCATGAGTATGGCACCTTGCACATACTTTCAGACTTTTCCAATGTGCTAATCAGTTATGTTTTTTCCTCTCCCCCTTACCACATACCTCCATCTTTAAAAATATTATTTGTTATATGGGATAGCTCTGGGAGAGGGAAGAAAAGAGACACTGGGGAAAATATGGTGATGTAAAAAAAAAGAAATTTATAAGGAACTTATTTAAGAAATAAAAGGGAAGGTACTATGTAGGAGGGTGGGGGTGGCAATAGGTGGTATAAAAATAAAAGCATCAATTAAAAAAAAACAAACTTTAGAGCCCTGAATTAGAGGTCTTAGGGTTAGGAGATATTGGTTCTACTCTCTAATTCTGCCACTAATTAATTGTTACCTAGCCAAGTCACCTCATCTCTCTATATTTCCTGTTTCCTTATCAACAAAATTGAAATAAAATACACCCTCCTTTTACTAAAAGGATGCTCTTAGAAGAATCAAATGGGAGAATGCAAAATACAACTTCAAAAAGCATAAACAACCTCCCCTAAAACACTATAAAAATAAGGTGAAATTAATGTTAAAAATGAATGTGCAATTTATGACTAATAATATTCATAATAATCAAATACAAATGTTTTCGTCCAAATGGTCTAACCAAGATCCTTGCCCTAAAGTCATCCAAAAAACATGAAAAAGGCCACTTGTATATTGTCATAATGACCAAAGCTGCTTTCCTGGTGGCATATTTTCTTTCTTTTGGAAAGCAAAACCAAAACCCCAAAAAACCCACCCCTGTTATTAATATCTTTTGTTTTTATATCATTTCCTCTCCCTATTCCTTCTCCCAGAAAGCCATCCCTTATAACAAAAAAGGAGAGAAAACAGTTCAGCAAAACTATCCAACACATCATAAAAGTCTCACTGTGCATCACTTCATATGCCTTTTCATGCTTCTCTGTATTCATTGCTTCTTACTGTTGTCGTTCAGTTGTTCAGTTGCATCTGCCTCTTCCTGAGTTCAAATTTGCCTCAGACACTTACTAGCTGTGTGACCCTGGGCAAGTCACTTAACCTCTGTTTGCCTTAATCAACTGGAAGAGGAAGTGGCAAACCACTCTAGGATCTTTGCTGAGAAAACCCCATGAACCATATGGTCCATGGGATCATGAAGAGTTGGGTACAACCTAACAACAATGACAATAAGAAACAATGAATACAGAGAAGCATCAAAGTAATTAATTAGAATGAACCACTCATGAATACCGAACATCCCTCCATTTTGGAAAATTGTTCTTTATTTCAAGGTTGCCTTTTTTTTGGTAATTCTATCTATACAGGTGTTGCATGTGCTTTGGTTGATTGACTCTCAGACACTTTATGCATTTTGCAGCTCTTTTGAATGAAGTTTCCTTTCCATTACCTGCTCCCAACAATTCTGTTAGTGTGATTTTAAAAATCTGTAGATTTTTGTGGGTTTATTTTGTATACTGCTACTTTACTGAAGCCTTTGTCTAAGTCTCTTTGCTGATTTTCTAAGTAAACCATCATATCATCAGCAAATAGGGATACTTTTGTCTCCTCTTGGCTTTCTTTGTGCCTTTGATTTCTTTTTCTTTTCCTATGACTATCATTTCTAAGAACCGTCCTTCACTGTTTTTCAAGAGACAGGGAGGGAGGGAAAGGAGGGGGGGAGAGGGAGAGGGAGAGAGAGAGGGAGAAGGAGAGGGAGAGGGAGAGGGAGAGGGAGAGGGAGAGGGAGAGAGGGAGAGAGAGAGAGGGAGAGAGAGAGAGAAAGAGAGAGAGAGAGAGAGAGAGAGAGAGAGAGAGAGAGAGAGAGAGAGAGAGAGAGAGAGAGAGAGAGAGAGAGAGAGAGAGAGAGCACTGATGGTTTTGTTTTTAAATATCAGCACCTGACATTAGGATGCAGTCCAAGGAAGGAGGTAGGAATTGAAGGGTATAGCATGAGATCCGCCTGCTGGTTGTACAGTTAGTTGCATCCAGTATCTGAATCATGCAGCCACATAGGCAACCCCCAGGAGAGAAGAAGCAGCCATGAATAACCTTCCGCTGGCAGCAGGCAATAGAAACTGAGATAGGCTGTCTCTGCACCTCTCTCACCTTTCCCCACTGCCACCATCCTACTCCAGGCTCTTATCACTGCATTTCATGCCTCAGCAATTTCAATAGCCTCCTAACAGGCCTCCCTGTCTCCAGTTTCTTCCTAATGCCAATTCAGTTCACATACCACTGTCATAAATTTTATGAACACACAACCTTCACTGCAGTACTCCCCTTCTCAACAATTTTTGGTGGCTTCGCAGTGACCAGAGAATAAAGTCACAGAATGCTGTAAATCCAAACCCTTTAAACGGACATTTAAGATTCTTCAGAAGTGTTTGTCTTTGGTCTGCTCTCCAGAACATAGAAAATGCTTATGAAACCTGTATGTGAAATAACCCTTTGAAGACTGGTCAATATGCTATGAGGGAATCAAAGCTAACAACAGCATTATGGTCCAAAATGTAGACTTTACAAGCTAAAGGAGACACAGCTATAAAGCAGTTTATTTAAAAAACAAAACTTTTTTTTAAACCCAGGGGTCTATTTTTTTAACCCAACTGTAAACTCAATGTGAATCAACTCCATGTGTGATGGGGCAGCCAAAACAAAATGCTACCTAATCTAATCTTTTGTTATTCATATCATGTCCCCATTTGGGATTTTCCTGGCAAGGATACAGGAATGGTTTGCTATTTTTTTCTCCAGCTCATTTTACAGATAAGGATACTGAGGCAAATGGGTTTAAGTGACTTGCCCAGGGTCACACAGCGAGGAAGTATCTGGATTTGAACTCAGGGAGATTAGTCTTGCTGACTCCAGGCCAGGCCCTCTATCCACTGTACTACCTAGCTGCCCATTGTCTAATCTTAGGCAGCATCAATAGTAGTATGCAGAGCTAGGGGGTATAACAGTCCCCACTACCCTCTGCCTATTCAGCCCATACCAATAGAACACTAACAAACTGAAAAGAGGAGAGCGACCATGATGGTAAGTGATGGTGACGTTTGGTCGTTTCAGTCATGGTCAGCTCTTCATGACCCCATTTGGGGTTTTCTTGGCCAAGATACTGGAGTGGTTGGCCATTTCCTTCTCTGGCTCATTTTACAGATGAGAAAACTGAGGCAAACAAGGTTAAATGACTTGCCCGGGGTCACACAGCTAGCAAGTGTCTGAGGCTAGATTTGAAATCAGGAAAATGAGTCTTCCTGACTCCCAGTCTGGCATCTATCCACGCAAATAAGGCAAAACCTCCTAAAAGTTAAAGGTAGTCAAAAATGGAACGGGTTATACCTAGGAGGCTACTGAAGATCCCTTCACTAGAATCTTTCAAGCAGAAAATGGATAATCACTTGTCAAGGATCACTTAAATTCACCTAAAGTTTATTACGTAATACAACCTATCATTTTTACAAATAACTGTCCAAGGTCACACAATTTGAACCCAAGTCCTCTGACCCCAAATCCAGTGTTCTTCCCACTAGATCCTGATGTTGTAGAAGAGATTTACACTTTGGGCAGAGACTTGATTCTCTTGTCCTTTCAAGCTCTGTCAATTTTGATTCTATAAAATTGCAGCCAATTTTAACCGTACCCTGTATTTCTGGCCTTTTCCCACCACCCTTTCCTCCACTACACAACCTCTCCATCATCCGGGGTAGGTAACCTACTCTCTCAATTTGCTAGTTTACCTTCTGCCTACCCCAGTCCCCTTGCCACTTTTCCCATCTCCTACCTTCTGCTCATGCCTTCCTTTTAATACTTAAAAATGCCTCCCTCCTCTTTACATTTACCCTGTGTGCAAATTCCATCTTCTCTGTGAAACTTCTCCTGACCACCTATGCCATCCCACCCTCCTCTGAGCTCACTATCCATACCATGGGGCAGCTATGTGGCGCAGTGGATGGAGCACTGGGCTTGGAATCAGGAAGACTCATCTTCATGAGTTCAAGTCTGGGCTCAGACACTTACCAGCTGTGGGACCCTGGGCAAATCACTTAACCCTGTTTGCCTCAGTTTCCTCATCTATAAAATAGCTGGAGAAGGAAATGGCAAACCACTCCAGTTATCATTGCCAAGAAAACCCCAAATGGGGTCATGAAGAAGTCATTTCAGGCCTCTTTTTTATTCACTTTTGTACATGTCTTATCTGAACACAGCGGAGAAAGAGGCAGATGCTCAGTGTTGTATCTATCTCTCTTTATACGCCCCACAACAACTAAGACAGGGTCCTCCAGGTGCTTAATAAATCCTAACTGAATGAACTCAATGGCTCCTGGCTCTAAAGTGTACCAGTTTCCAAACTGTGATGTTTACATAACTTCTCTCATGCAAACTCACTCACATCCTTTGGGACAATAAGATAAACTGAATTTCCTGACCATCCTTTCTATAAATGGATATGGTGGATGGGTGGGGGTGAGAGTGCCCTGAGGTATTATAAGCCTCTTCAGCTCTGGAGCAGGGGAAGAGAAGAGTGGAAAAGGGGGAAAGATACTGAGGGAGGTAAAAAGAAGAACAAAAACTGAAACAAAGGGATGGAAGGCCCTCATACAAATGTCAAGAGGGCTATTAATGTACAGAGTCCTTTCCCAAAGCTAATAGGGTGATGGTGTTTTCTTTCCAAAGGAAGCAGACTGTAACACAGGTTGTTCTCATATGGCAGGAATTATATCTGGAGCAAAATGGCACTAGAAGTCCTAATTCCCTGTCCTTCCTTACCTTATCATCAACAACACAGTCTAGTTAGGAAGATGAAGTATTCAGTGTGACAAGGTGAGCTAACAAATGAGGCTAGGGAGGGTGAAGTAAGTTTTCAAATGGAAGTCCCCATTTGCACTCCAATCCCTACTAAAGACAGAGGTTGTCCGACTATAGGTACTTTGCCATCAAATGTAAATGCTTGGACCCTAAGCCTGTATCACAGACCCTGAGATATTGTCATTATGTTTAGGGGAGGGAGGGAAGAAGGGAATTGTTTTTCCCCCAACTCTGGGGAATCTGTGGCTGATGAGATAAAAATCGGACCATTAAACACCTCATCGTTAAAGGCTAAATGACACACCAATTTGTAAAACAGACTCTATATAGTTTGGCCAGAGATCAGGATTTCCACCAAACTGAACTGTGCTTGGGAGAATCTGTTGCAAAAGCACCAATTCCCCTTCCGATGTCTCCTCCTACATATGAATGACGTGTGTGAATTTTGCAATCACCTGGGGGGGGGGGGGGAGGAATAATTCTAAAATCTGCTCTCAGCCTACATCTCTAACCTTAGATCCCCTGCTTTATGTGCCAGCTTAAAACTAAACCCTTTAAGAAGCCTTCTCTGACAACAATCACAGGATCTCAGAATAGGAAGACATCTCAGGGATCATCAAGTTCAGCCAGCAGTTAAACATGAACACTACTACAACGTGCCCAGTAAGGGGTGACCCAGCTATCAGTCTGAAGACTTAAAGCAATGGGGTACTTGCTCCTAATCAGGTAGCTCTAATCACCAACGCCCTTACATTGAGATGTGCCTCTTTACAATCTTCACTCATTGCCTTAGCTAACTTAGCCAAGTCATTTCAACTCTTGGGTCTCAGAATCCATCTATAAAAGAGATAGGTGCCATTATTATCCCCAATTTACCACTAGGAAACTGGTTTTCAGAGTTGCCTAGGATCACACAGCTAATAACTGTCTGAGGCAGAATTAAACCTACGTCTTCAAGTCCAACACTCCAGCTACTATAACAACACAATGCCTCTTAAAATGAAAAACACCTCCCACCCCTCTGCGCCCCCCCCAAAGAACAAAAAAGGACATAGCAACAGCTAAAATAGAGGCATGAAAGTAATACGCCATAGGGGGAAAAAAAACAGCAGAAGGACTGAGGAAAAATTACAATGATAAATTGCTATGGGGATAAGAGGATCACAAGATGAAACAGCAAAAGAAAACAATTCTGCCATAAATATAACTAGAACCACAGAAGAGAATATCTACAAGGCCTACTAAAAGAATTGAAAGAAGAAATAAAGAATGAAATCAGAAGTCCCAATAGGGGGAAAAAATAAAACCAAAACTTTAAATGAGAACTGAATGCTTCAAACTAAAGCTAAACATCTTTAGTGCACCCTAACCAAAAGCTCAAAAATTCAATAGAAAAAAAGAATTATTAGAAGTCAGAAGACAAACTGGCAGAC
>JAQQSZ010014423.1:0-11519 GCA_028646595.1 Phalanger gymnotis
ATTTATGCCATCTTATTTTTCTGTGGCCTCCTGGCTACTCTTGTGAGGCGGGCCTACTGGGCCTGGAGGCTTGTGTTCACAATACTGGAATGGGGAGGTTGCTTCGCTAATTTGTTGCTCTGGGCCCTGAATAAATTTTTTGATGCCTTCTGCTTGGAGAATTCTGTATACCCAATGATTTCGAACCATTCAGGTATTTATATGATCCTTTTTGAGATCATAAATTCGGCCTTCCTACTACAGGTTGACAGCAGAGCTCCCTGTACTCCCTGCCAGCAATGGATCTCCAAATGTCAGTCCCTTCCTTACGTTTATCTATTCTATATACCCACTCCACTGCCCATTAACTAACCCAGTAGAATGTACCACTACCCACCTATCACCAGGGCAAGGAATGTATCATGTTAATTTTTGTTTTCCCAGTGCCTAGCTCAATATCCTTCAAGCAGTAAGAGTTTAATTAACACTTTGTTGAACTCCAAGTAACATTTATATCATCTTTTTGAATCAACATATTTGTTCTTATTTCCAGGTAACAAATTGGATTCCTTAGGGATTAGTTTGAGAAATTAAGAAGACCCTAGTAAAGTGGCAGGATCTCAGAA
The DNA here is from genome assembly GCA_028646595.1 of Phalanger gymnotis. Lineage (NCBI taxonomy): Eukaryota > Metazoa > Chordata > Mammalia > Diprotodontia > Phalangeridae > Phalanger > Phalanger gymnotis. The sequence goes on from JAQQSZ010014423.1 coordinate 606, forward strand.
TACGCTTTGCTGTGGTCCATTTTGCTGTCTGTTTTCATGAAATAAAAATTTATAAGCTGAAGAACTCCGTAGTAAATTACATTTACTTTGGAGAATTTTGCTTCTGGATTATTCTAAATTGTGGATCTCAGTGCAACCTTTGATCCTCACAGATGTTAAAAACTCACCTCAGGTGTTCTCAGTTTTATGGAGTTTTGCAATACTGAGCCTATTTTGATTCATTAGTTACTGTCGTCCCCCCCCCCTCCACTCACCTCCATGCTCTGATTGTGTCTCTTTATTGCATTTTATTGCATGTTATTTTGTATTACCATTATTGAGCGTGTCTTGTGGACTCCCCAGTGGACTCCACAGGAGCAGCAACTTGGTCTTCTTTAAACTGTATTTCTCCTCCATATTCATTGAAGTGCTCTACACCTGGGAGGTAGTTATTAATTAAGCCTTTATTGAATTGAATTCTCACAGGATCCCTGACCATTTGAAGACAACTGCATGAAACTCATTTGCCAGCTAAGAGGCAGAGTAACATTTCTGAAAGGCAAGGCCAATTAAAATCCTTTGTGTTATAAATGAATAACTAAACGTGATGACAAATACTAATTATTCTAGATTAAAATAATTTTCCCACGGATTTCCTAATTCAAAATGGCTGCTTTCAGAGTGCAGTCTCTGCATATGTTCAAACATCACCCAATATTCTGCCTTCCTCCCATGGAATTAAAAGGGAAGGGGAAGTTTGTTGCTAATGTACAAGTTTAATTTAGGTATTCACTAAAAAGATGTGGCATAGTAGGGTGCCTCACTGGAATAGGAATTAGGAGATGAGGCTCTCAAGTGTGTCAATAATGAACTCAATTATCTTTTAGGAGTGACAGCTTCTTGGGATGACAGTTTCTTAACCTATCAGATGGCTATAGGAATTCAAATTCAAATATTCATTAAATTCCCACTCTATGCCAGTTTCTGTGCTACCTTCTACTTAATTTCTCAGGCTATTGTAGGCATTGAAGGAGCTCAAGTGTGTGAATTTAGGTAGTACAAAGCCATATAAATGAAAAAAGAACTATTAATTAAAGGGGACTTTAATGTTCTTTTAATAGTCCACCCTATAAATTTACAGATGAGAATGTTATTATTGTTTTCGCTCATGTCTGATTCTTCATGGCTCCTCAGACTATAGTCTCCGTAGGGTTGTAATGGCAGGCAAAGTGGGGTTTTTCACTCTTTTTTCTTTTAGAATGCTTCTTAGCACTAAGGCAATCAAGTCCCTTTGATTGAGTCTTGACTTCATTTAAATCGTCTTTGATTGAATCAAAGTCTTTGATGACCTGCTTAAGTCACAAGAAAGTCTAAGTCACATGAGTTTGAGTCACATGGTTGTGATGCCCTCTGATCCTGAAGAAGTGTATATATATATTCTGAGGTTAGGATTTTGTTGGGGGTTCACTCATTGGAAGAGTGTTTGTGTGATTTGGCCAGACGAGACTCTGGGTAGCCATTAAGGAGCCCTCTGGCTTTGAAAACCCAGATGTTGGTGCTTCTTTCTCTGGCAACTGTGTATGTATGTATTACTATGGTCAGACAGTTAGAAACCTGTATGTTCATTTGTGTTATTTTCTCTGTAATTTCTGTTTGTATTTGCTCTGAAGTTCAGGGTGCTGACTTTTTCCCTTGAACTAAGTGAATTTTATATATATATATATATATATATATATATATGTTTAATTAAAGTGAGACAAACAGAGGCTAAGTGACTTACCCAAAGTCACATAGTTAGTAAATATCTCAGGACAGATTTGAACTCAGGTATTCCTGAATCCAAGCCTAGTGCTCTATCCACCGAGCCATCTAGCTGCCTCATAGAAGAGAATAACGAAAAACAGTTAAGTGATTGATCTACTATAACACAGGTAGCAAGTGGCAAAGCAATGATTTGAACTCAGTTCCTGTGATTCCATGTTCAGAGTTCTTGAACTAATATCATATGTCATACTTTCCATTCTTCTATTATCTTTACCTCTTTGAAACATCCTAAAAATCAATCTCAAATGACTTTCAAAATCTGTCACCTCTAATATTAGAGAAGGAAATGGCAGTACCTTCACCAAGAAAACACTAAATGGAGTCATGAAGAATCAGACACAACTGAAAATGACTGAATAACAACTATGATACATTTATTTTTATGTATACTTGGTCAGGTCTAGCCACTTCCTCCAGTCTCATCCAATTTCAAGCAGTTTGCCTCTTCCCATATAACACATTGGTTGTTTAAGCCTTGGAGTTCAAATGAAATGATTCCACTATCATTATTGCTAAGATCGATCACTGTTGAAAAGCTATTAATCCTGACCCCATTTTGCATTAGTAGTCCTTCATATTTCCTCTACAAATGTCCTCAGGATGCTCTAGCTTAACTGCATTTCATGCCAAATTTTCTGCGGACTAATTTTCTTCTCTGTTGCTTTTTACTGCTTTAGGAGGCAATACTGCATACAGTGTTCCTTCCTCCTCCAAAGTAATATATTGCAAATTAGATTGTATTCTAAAGCGTGGTTGCGTCTGACAGGTTGCATCTCTCTCACTTGAAAAATAGGTCAAAAGTTTCTGGAATGACTCAGTTTGTGGGTTCCTTTGACTTCATTATGTGGGGTTGCATTACAGTTCTTAGACTTTTCTAAGAAATGGCAACAATCACAATCTCATTACTTTGATCAATTTTGCATTTTTTAGAGTCTGCAGCTGGCTTGAACAGGTAGGTTGGAGCTGTTGGAAATGTCCACGGTGTCTCCTTGCCCTTTTATTTTCTCTTTTAATTTGTTGTGAATTTTGACCTTGTCAAAATTCTGAGCATTGTGTGGTGAAATGACCAGTTACACAAAATTATATTTCTCATTGTTCCCAAGTGTATGATGGTACCACTTCCATCATTTTTCTTAGTTGGCTCTCTGAAGAGAACCTGCAAAATGAATTTTTATTTATCTGGAACTTCTCTATATTTTCTAGTCTCAGTTGTGGTTGAATGTCAATATGAAGTTCATTTCCTCCAGCACTGTATCAAAATATTGGTAGTTGGATTTGGATCATGAATATGATATAGAGGCATATATAGATGTAGATATAGATATAGATGTAGATGTTGATGTAGATGTAGACGTAGACGTAGACAGATAGATAGATAGATAGATAGATAGATAGATAGATAGATAGATAGATAGATAGATATAGGCACACATACATGTAGGGGGAGAGAGAGAGAAGAGAGAAAGACAGCAAGAGTGAGAGAGAGAGTGAGAGCGAGAACGAGAGAGAGAGAGAGAGAGATTACTGGAGGAACTTTTGGCATATGACATTTATAGCATCAAAAATTAAATCTGAATTTGCAAGCGATATACAACTGTGATGCTTAGGCCCCTCTGTACCCCCTTCTTTTTACTCTGCCACCACCATTGAGGAAGCAGAAGATCGTATGGGACTGAGGACCATTTAGCAATTTTTCTGTTTCACAGATTGTTATGGTCAAGCAATTAATTTACTAATGGAGAATATGCCAATGATGAGTCTCTCTGTACTTAGCTTATCTTGTATAGAAGACATGTTAGCTTTCTGGAACTGTATTTAGAGCATGCCCAAATTGTTAGAACTTATTAGAGCTTATGCTACACAAGCATGACCTTGAGGAATCCAGTCAACTCCATTTGATGAAGCATCAAAGTAGGAGAATTATGAGGTTAACATTATTATCAGCATTATTATTCTTGTTATTAGGAACATTTGATATTATTAATTTCTTTTATTTCACATATGTAATGAAACACATTTCTGAGTGGAAATCCATGATCCTGGACAGAAGTGGGAAACTGAGTGGAATTCATCTCAGAGAAAATAAAAAGAGTAAAGTATAGGCAATTCTGTGGTTAAAATGTTCCACTACCATCTGCCCATACAGATGGAAAAAATCAATGATGAGTTCTTTATATAAGTCCAAAACTGGAATAGAACTAAGTTATAATAGTGATGACTGACTTTAATTACTATCTATAGAAAGCCACATAGCACTGGAAGCTCAGTGTCTAATAAATTCTTGATTTTCCTTTCTGTCAATTTGATTTCTCAGAAGATAGAGGAAAAGAATAATACTCAATGTCATGAAAGAGCTAGTTTGTCAAGAAAGAGTTAGGGGAGACTTGGAAGAAGCTAAAAACACTTTTACTCATGTTCATGATTACCATGAAATAGGAGGCCTGGGTGGAATTGCACACATTTAGGAAAGAAGATTTCAAAAAATCCATAGAAAACCTGGGCATGATTCCATGGCTAGAAAATTAAAAATGGGGAACAAGAACGCTAGAATATTCTTTAAATCAAATTCAGATGACATAAAATCATGAATGATCCTAATAAGGAAGAAAGGTGAAAGCATTAAAATATCAATGCAGCTTCACAGGAAGTTCTGCAATGAGCTCAGATTCATGAAGGGCATTCACTATCAGTTGTAAGGCAACTAGCATTTGTTAAATACCAAGCAATGTGCTAAATACTGGACAAAAGTTGAAAACAAAGGCTGTGTTCAGAAAAAAAAAAGCCAGCAGGCTAACACCTACAATTTCCTTGGAATTCCCCTTAGCAGCCAAATATAATGCAATGATATCTTAAGTGAGCATGGGACAAGATTTTAAAATTAGGACAGATTTAGAACTTCAACAGTCATCTAGTCCCACTCTCTCATAGGACCAGTGAGGAAAATAAGGCCCTGAGAAATTAAGTGATTTATTCACCCATGTTCACATAGAGAGTAATTGAGAGAGACAGGATTTGAACCTAGCTCCTTTTACTCAAAATCCAGTGCTCTTTCTCTGGATCTTGTTCTTAGCAACAATTAGCCTTGAGCAAGCTACTTGACCTTTTAGGGTTTCAGTATCTCTCATTTGTTAAATAAAAAGGGTGGAAAATGAATAATATTTTTCATAGGGCTTCACCAAAGCAAAACTATTAAAGTATAGAAACACAATATAAATGAGATTCTATGCAAGTATTGTCCACCACATTTTTTCAGTTGTCATTTCCATCCATCCATTTTCTTTTAAGAACAACTGGAACCAGGGGTGGAGCCAAGATGGTGGCTGGTAAGCAGGGACTTGCATGAGCTCCCCACCAGGTCCCTCCAAAAACCCATAAAAAAACAGCTCAGAACCAATCTAGAACTGCAGAACCCACAAAATAGCAGAGGGAAGCAGGGATCCAGCCCAGGACAGCTTGGATGGTTGCTGGATGAGGTCTATCGTGCACAGAGCGGAGGGGAGTGGAGTGGAGCCCAGTGCAGGCAGCAGCATGACCAACCAGACCAGGAGCTGGGCAGAACAGGCCCTAGAGTCCTGAATCAGTGATCTATGGCAGTTACCAGACTTCTCAACCCACAAACACCAGACAACAGAAAAAGTTAGTGGGAAAAGCTGTGGGGGACAGAGTCAAAAGAGTTTGCAGTTTGGCCACCACCCCGAGGGCAGCAGGAGGAGGTGCTCCTACAGAATTACAGCTGCAGTTGCTTCCTGCCCCAGGCCCACCTGGTGGGAGGAATTAAGTGGTGGATCATAGCAGGAGTGCAGAGCCTGCTTAAGATTTGCATCAGGTCCTAGTTGCCGGTTCTTGAGGAAGGAGGAGGGCTTGTGTGGCAGAGCTGGCTGTATAGAAATAGCTCTGAAATCAACGGCACATCCCCTTATGCTTGGAACAAAGTACTCTATAAGCAGTCATACCTTGCTGAAAAACTCAAAGGTCAAGTAACTTGGCTGGGAATATGGCCAGGCAGCAGAAACACACTCAGATTCAATCTCAGACTTTGGAATCTTTCTTTGGTGACAAAGAAGATCAAAACATACAGCCAGAAGAAGTCAACAAAGTCAAAGACCCTACATCAAAAGCCTCCAAGAAAAACATGAACTGGTCTCAGGCAATGGAAGAGCTCAAAAAGGATTTGGAAAAGCAAGTTAGAGAAGTAGAGGAAAAATTAGGAAGAGAAATGAGACGGATGACAGAAAACCATGAAAAACAAGTCAATGACTTGCTAAAGGAGAGCCAAAAAAATACTGAACAATATACTGAAGAAAACAACAAATTAAAGAAAAATGTTAGTAATTGGATCGTTGCCTGTATTTCAAAGCTATAATGTTGATAGAGATAGGGGAATGAAAACATGAAGAAAAAGCAGATGAGATGGTACAGTAATCTCTCTTTCCTACTGTAGATATGAGCATTTTTCTGGTATTTAACTACAAGGTATACATAGTGCTATGACATCAGAGAGTTTAGCGTTCCCAATTTTTAATCTATATCAAAATCTATGTTTGGAAGAACCACAGAAAAATTTGGAGAATTTGTACTGATTCAGGCCTATTGGCTGTATTTTTAGTATTTGATTTCCTTAATCTTATTGGGAAAACTGCTTGTGTTCTGTTACAAATAATGGTAACCCTTGGTTTTAGGTACTTTTTTGAACACATTTTAAAAAATCCTCTCTTTTTATGTTTTTTGAGAATTTAAACACAAACAAGTGATATATTTTTGAATATTTTGGGTAACTATGGGAATGATCTTGTGATTTTTCATTATTAATATGATTATGCTAATACCTTTAATGTTGATTTTCTGGTATAATTGCAACTGGTCAAATTGAACGAGTTTTTATGTATATTGCTGTGACCTCTTTGCTAATATTTGATTTCATATTTCTGCACGAATATTGATTACTGATTGTGGTCTATAGCTTTCTTTCACTGATTGTTTTCTCTCTGGCTTGGATATAAGGATAATATTGGCCTTATAAATATCTTTTTTGTAAACAGCTTATTTATTATATGTACTATCATTTATTTAAATATTCAATACCATTTACATGTAAATCCATGTAGGCCAAATGTTTTATTTCCTTAGGAATTCATTTACAGATTATTTTTCTTTTTGAAATTGAGTTATGTAGATTTTTATTCCCTGGCTTTTTTGAGAATTAATTTTTTTTTAACTTTTCATTCATTTCATTTGAATAGTATACATATACATTATACACACACACACAATTTGCTCTATACAAAGTACTGTTCAAGAGAAGGCTAGAGAAGGGAAGGCAAGGCAAGGGAAAGCAAGACAAGAGAAGGGAAGAAAGAGAAGAAAATAGAAGGAAAGGAAAAGAAAAGGAAAAAGAAAAAGAAAGAAAAAAGAAGAAAAAAGAGAAGAAAAATGATTTCTACACTTCTCCAAAGGTTGAGACTCTCTGTTTCAGTTCAGCTCCTTAATTGGGAATGAGTGGTTGGGGCAGCTGCTGAAAAATTTGACCAATTCAGACCCTTTAGCCAAACAGAGAGAGGGACTGTTTTTGTGGCATTTGTTTGTGGAATGACTTCTAGAGAGAAGCTTTGAAATGACATTTTCCATCAACAATGTTCAAAATGTTTTGGAACAATTTGGCTTAAGGGAAAAGCCTTATCAACCTACAGAATGGGACACTTCACATTTCTTTGGTAAATGGTCATGAGGTTAGGGTGTCCTGTTCCATTCTTAACAGCTCAATTGTGTCAAACCTAAATAGAAGGAGAGGTCGCTGAAATATCTATAAGGACCCCCATGAGCCACATATTAACGTAGTTTTAAAATGTACTGTTATCTATATTTTGTTGTATTTTTATTTGTTTTGTTAAATATTATCTAATTACATTTTCATCTAGTTCAGGCCACATTCAGAGTAATGCAGGCAACAAGGCTCTGTGTTTTAGACGTCTGCCTTATATCTCCACTTCTTTCCATTCTTTTTCATTTTCTGCTTCCCCAATGCGTCACCCTCCCTTCCCCTAACACCCAGTTGAAATTCACCACAAACCCCAAATAAACTATTAGAATATGATACCTTAGGGTAATATAACACGTCTATGCAAAGTCTATTTTTGTGTTTAATTTGGTGCTAAGACAGCCAAGAGAGAAGCATCTGAAATATCCATCCCCTGTTTGGGGTATTTACATTTTATATTAAACATATGTATGTATAAGACAGTACTCTCTTTTATAAGTGGACTCCACATTCCCACATAACTCAAGTGCTACACAATTAACACTTTCCCTAGGGTTTAATTTCTTACTTTAACCACTTCAATCATTCACCATAGTTCAATCATTATAAATACTAGAGTCCCTACTCCTGAGGGCAGGCCATCTATGGCATCTCATATATTCAGTTGGTGCTCTACCATGTACCGCCTGTGTTCCTTTCCCACACACCTCTTGTGTATATGCATATGTGTGTTTCCCTCTACTTTTCTTTTTTGTTTCCTGCTTCTTCTCCTTATCTCCCATTCTTTTCTCCCTCGTCTATGGCTCTTAAATTTGGTCTCTGCCTGAGACAAAATGGTAGATCTATTTTACCTCGTTATCAGATTAATGTTTCTGATAAACAATTCTGATTATGTTTTTGGCTTGAAAACATTAGGATCATGTGTTTTGAGCTAGGAGTAAGCTAACAGATCATATAATACAACCTCCCTCATTTTATAGATGAGGAAATGAAGGCCCAAGAAGACAAAGCACCTTTACAAGATCGTGTAGGAATTTAGTAGCAAAACTAAGATTTGAACCTGGGTTTTTTAAGTCCAAATCTAGTGCTCTTTCCTCTACACTATCCTGACTCTCATTATGCCTTTAACAGTTCCTCAATGCTTATTGAATAGAGTTCAAATTTTTTCAGTCTGGCAATGTGTTCTATAATTTAGCTTTGACTGTCCCCCTCCTCCAAACACACACTCCCTTTGTATTTCTGCCAATGGACATCCTCAGCGTCCAGCTCAGATTCTACGTTCTCCATTAATTCTTCCATATCTGTCTTTTTTAATCAAGATTAATCCCTCATGTTCTGGATGTCATCCTGTATTGAATTGTTTGGGAGTTTACCTCTTAACTTTTTTTCTGTCTTCTTCACTTTCTCTTTATCCACTGGCTTCTTCTCCCACACCTAAAAACATGCCTTTGTTTCTTCCATCTTAAAAAGAACCTTTCATTTGACCCTGTTATCCCATCAAATTATCATCCTATATTTCTTCTTCTTTTCACTGAAAAACTCCTAGAAAAAGTTGTCTGCTCTCATTGCCTCCATTCCCTTACCTCTCTATCTCTTATGAATTAATCCATTGCAATATGGCTTCGAAATCCACTACTTTATTGCCACTTACCTGTCATGATACCTAATAATATAATTTGGAATGATGGAAATAGATTGACTAAACTATCCATAACTTTTGACCCAGAGATTTCAATGAGGGGCATATAATGAAAATGATGACAATGCTGATGATAATGATAGCTAACATTTGTATTGTTCCTTAAGATGTTCAAAGTGCTTTACAAATATTATGTCATTTGATTCTCACAAAAATCCCAGGAGACAGGTGCTTCTTTATCTCTATTTTATAGATGAGAAATTGAGGTAGAGAAAGTTTAAAGGATTTGCCCAGGGTCACATAAATAGTAAGTATCTGTGGCCAGGTTTGAATTCAGGTCGTCCTGTCTCCAGGTCTAGTGCTTCCTCCACTGTGTGTACATACCCCAAACAGGCCAAATGCACCAAAACATTTTAAGAGTATTTTTTTGTGGTAGTAAATAAACAAAAGCAAAATAGATGCCCACTGACTGAAGAATAATAAACACATTGTGGGACATGAGTGCAATGGGATATTACTTAGTGGTAAGAAATGACAAGCATGATGAATCCAGGGAAGGACGGACAGATTTATGTGAACTGATAATAAGTGAATTAAGTAGAAACAGGGAAATAATAGACACAAAGACCACATCCATATAAATGGAACAAATAAGAAGCACAAAGTGATCAAAGATGAATGTGGCAAAATTACGAAGAACAAATTTGGCTCCAAAGAAGAGATATGAGAAGACGCAGCTTCATCAGCTCCTTTGTAAATGTAGAGATGGGAGGGTCTACAGGTATGGAACACCACATATGATTTCATAATTTTTCAATATATTGATCAGTTTTCTATGATTTTTTCTCTTTATATTTTAAAAAGAATTCTTTTTATTAAAAATGGTTTTAGATACAAGAATACAGTATAAAATCTAGGTGACATAAGAACAAAATATATTAAGAAAATTAATTTTAATAAATTTTATTGATATACTTTAGCTTTGTTGTTGGTTCCTTTCAGATGTGTCCAACATCTTATGACTCCATTTGGGATTTTCTTGGCAAAGATGCTGGTGTGGTTTGCCATTTCCTTCTCCAGCTCATTTTCCACATGAGGAAACTCCAAAACCTCTCAAAGAAAATATTTAGTGGGGGTGGAGCCAAGATGGCAGCTGGAAAGCAGGGACTAGCATGAACTCCCCACCAAGTCCCTCAAAAACCTATGAAAATTGGCTTTGAACCAATTCTAGAACTGCAGAACACACAGGGTAGCAGAGGGAAGCAGGGCTCTAGCCCAGGAGAGCCTGGATAGTCTCTGGGTAAGGCCTATCCCACATGGAGCTGAGAGCAGAGGGGAGCTGAGCTGAGTGGAGCAGAGCCCAGCGTGGGCGGCATGGACCAACGAGACCAGGAGCCCGGTGGACCGTGCCGTAGCACCCTGAATCAGTGAGCTGCAGCAGTTACCAGACTTCTCAACCCACAAACACCGAAGATAACAGAGTAGGTTAGTGGGAAAAGCTTCTGTGGACAGGGAGTTTGTGGGTTCGGCCACCGCCCCGGAGGCAGCAGAGGTGGGGCAGCTACAGAACTACAGCTGCAGTTGCTTCTGGCCCCAGGCACACCTGGTGGGAAGAACTAAGTGGCAGATCAGAGCAGGAGTGAAGAGCCTGCTGAAGATCTAAGTCCAGTCCAGGTTGGAGGTTCTTGGGGAAGGAGGAGTGCTGGTGAGGCAGAGC
>JAQQSZ010014424.1:0-11519 GCA_028646595.1 Phalanger gymnotis
ATTTTGTTATATAGTACTCAGTTTCTGTTGATAATAGGACATGAGAGACAGAGCATCCCTTTATTGGCAGGTCCCAGCCAAGAACAACAAGGGAAAAGAAATTGCCTTTTAAAAAACCTTCCAAAATGTTTATGAATTCTAATCTTCAGCACATGAACGAATACATCTGACAAAGTGCAGAGTCCCTTACCAAGGCCTTGCCTGACCTTCCTAATTTGAGTTCAATTACACATGTAGTATTTGCAAGTCAAAGTTGGCCCTGCCAATGTTTACAACTCTGGCTCCAGGTATTGTTATTTATTAAAAAAATTCCTAGATAATAAGTCATAATTGCCCTATTAATCACCTCAAGAGGGAGCATGGAGGGTATGTGGGATTTGAAATGGCCTTAATTGGCATTGGAAGGAAGCCCTCTTTCACACATTATCTATGGAGGGGACTCAAAACCAGTCATGAAAAGGACATGCAAACGGTCATTCAGTGACAGCTTAGCCCAATGCCTGGAACATAGTAGGTACTTAATTAATGCTAGTTGGCTGACTGGAGGTAGGGATCCACTGCATTTTATGTATATTTTTTAAAGGAATGAAATTTAAAACTTTGCTCTGGCCAGGCTGCAAGTCAAATGACCTCTGAACTGTAGGGGGAAAAATACAGAAAAGCCTGGGGTTGGATTATAAATTATATTGTCAATGGATGTGAGAAGAACTCTTTGTTTCTTGACCTGTTTCAAGAATGGTGCTTTCATTTCCTTTTCCCAATGAATTATAATGTACATACACGCTTGTGTTTATCTTCCATTTTTCATTTTAAATTTCTTTTATTCGATTAGCTAGCGCTGCTACCCTTGAAACAGACAGACTTGACACAGCAAACAGACTTTCCAATTTGAGATTACCTAATCCATTTTTTATCCAAAAAGTCCTAGTGGGAATTCAATATTCTAGGGCCATGCCCTTAAGAACACTCCAGGGAAATAAGGTACAGAAACACAAAGAGTATTTATAAATTTCTTCACTCTCTACTCCATGACTGAACAAATTTTAGGATATATCTACATAGCAAAAGGAAACCCAGTGGAAAAAAAATGAAGATGATCTATTTGGCCATTGGGTCAGATCAAATTCATGGTTATGGTCATTATTTTTTTTAATTTATTTTTAATATGTTTAGTTGGTTATGGTCGTTATTTAATACTATATGTTTGTGTGTATGTGGTAGAGGAGAGGGAGGGAGGGAGGGAGAGAGGGAGGGAGGGAGAGAGAGAGAGAGACTTAAAATAGGCAATTCCACTGCCATGTGAAATTGAATGCTTAAATAAATACCTCAACAATCGATAATACATCAATAAATACAGTTATCATTTCATCAGTATGGGTTCCCCTTCCTGGGAGGTGTTCAAGGACAGGCTAGACAGCAATCTGTCCATTATGCTATAGTGAGGATTCCTTTGGTATGTATGTTGGACTAGATGGCCACTGAGGACTCTTGTAATTCTCAATGATTCTGTGACTTTTCTTCCCCACCAATGTGTATAGCAACTCACTTGTAAGGAAAAGTCCTAGAGAGTTGCCTGAGGCTCCGAAAATTTAACAAAGTGGTAACAAAGCCTATAATTATAAGAAGGGGTATTTGAAACCAAGTCTTCCCAACCCCAGGTCAAGCACTCTGTTATGCCAGAATACATAGATCTATCGATTAAATACCACTTCTGTGTGTACATATGTACACATACATATACGTTATGGAGAATGGCCAATGCGGGACTATTCCAGAGATTATGATCATATTTGCCTTTTCCAATGGGTTTTATATGAATATGTTCTCTGGCTCACTTCTACTTCAACCACAAAGTAGTCTTGGAGAGCCTACTTTTGTCAATATGTAACTGAGTGGTTGGTGCTGCAGAGTAAGGAAGAATTTTCTGGCTGGATAGAGTCAGAGGGCTCTGTATCTCAGGAGACACTGAGGAGGAACTGAGTTCACATTAAAAAAAGATCAATAGGCCTATCCCTAAACCTTTTCTTTCATTTTTCCTTTCTGATCCAGATGGTGATTGAGGTAAGAACAGTTGTACTCTGCTGTGGGTGGAGATAGGGCAGTAGCTAACCTGTCTTTCACTTGGCCGTCATGTGGGAGCTCATGGCATCTCTGTTTCTTTCGTGCTCACTCTCCTCTGGTAATAAGTGCACAAATATTCTAAGAGGGGAGTACTCTGGGGACAAGAGAGCTGATCAAAGCCAGTAGTCATCCCCTTGAAACCTGGAACTGGCAAAAGCAGCAGCCAAGTCTGGCAAGAAGTTATCACGACAATCAAACAACCTGCTTGACTCAGACCCAAAGAGGGTTGACCTATCAGCTAAGACAAAGCCCTGCAAGGAATCAGCTCACCTGAACAGGGGACTAACTAACTCCTCCATCCCCAATGTAACCTGTAAAAGAACTTGGTGGGGACCGTATGAAGGAAGCAAAAGACCCCTCAGGGCAGGAGTCACAGGGCATAGCCTCACTCCATGTTTCCTACACGTGTGCTTCACTACTTTGGTATTCAAATGTTGAACCCCGTATCTCCAAAGATCGTGCGCATCCAGAATGGAGAATATACCTCCATTTAGTTTCTTTTTAAACTTATAACCCTGCTAATATCATCCCAGCAAATATCCCCCTTGTAAAAGCTACTCTATATGAAATAGCTGTAGATATTGAGGAGCATACCAGATAGGCACTCGTGAATAACAGTACTGGAAAACCCAACCCCTTGGAGTTACCCATAGAACCCAGAAGGGAGAAGTGGCCATTGTCTTCTGGGAACCTAACATACTAGTCTGATATGAGTTGGGAGAGTAAGTCCAAAGACAGTTACGTACATATGTGTATGTGTGTCTATACACATACATACATGTGTATATACATGTGTTGTGGTTGTTCAATTGTTTCTGTTGTGTCTAACTCTCCGTGACCCCATACGTGGTTTTCTTGGCAAAGATACTGAAGCGGTTGGCCATTTCCTTCTTTAGCTCATTTTACATATGAGAAAACTGAGGCAAACTGGGTTGTGACTTAGCCAGTATCACACAGTTAGTAAGCATCTGAAGCTGGATTTGAACTCAGGTCTTCTTGACTCCAGGCCTGGAGGGCTATCCACTATGCCACCTAGCTGCCCATATACATATGTATATACACTAACCAAATGGGATAGGCTACCTTTGGCTAATATTACTTGATATCTCTACATTTCAGAATTGTTCTGCCTAAAGAAAGGACAAATGGCCCAAAATAATTTCATGTGCTACTCCTGTTATCCTCAGCTGATTTTTGGAATCCCAATTTTCAGCTCCACTGGGATATTCAGAACAAGTGCAGTGAGAATTTCCTGACTCTAAGGAAAGTGAATATAACAGGAGGTAGAATAAACAGGGATTTCTTAGTCAACTTGGATTAAGCAGATGTGTATCGGGGAACGGGGACGCGTCATGGACCACTTGGGCAGGCTGATGACGTCTACGGACCCCACCTCAGAACGTGGTTTTAAGATAACTGAAAATCATTTTGAACCACTTCTCTGAAAGGTGCATTGGAAATTCAGCTGTCTCTTCAGTGGACAGACCACATAGGGCAGAACCCCCATTCCCACTGCCTACTAAGCCTCTCTTGGAAGGTTATGGTTGGACCCAATGAGCACAAAAGACAGAATCTCTTCTGAATGAGCACACACTGAGCCAGTGAAAGCCATAGTTTCCTACCACAGAGCTGGAGAAGCTGTTGGCTTTTGCAGCCGGTTAACATTTCTTCTGGGCAGTTCAATCAGCCAGAGAGCCAGAATACCCAGCTTCTGGGATTTTCTGCACCTCTGGCTTACAATGCAAATATCAAAGCGGGTCTAGCTCCTCTGTGATGATTCAATACTTGAAACCGAGAGCCCAATTTAAGAATTAGGGGAGTTTGGACACCACAAGCAGACAAAGAGGGAAGCCACTGTAAAGATGCACGATGTGTTTTTTTCAGTTAGCACGCTTTCAAACCTGCAAATAAACCACACTTATTGCAATATTTATTTTCATCTACTACATCTGCTAACATACATCAATTATATAATTGCTATAAAGCAGACACAGCATGAAATATGGGAAAGAGAATCACTGGCTCTGGGGTCAGAGGACCTGGATTTAAATCCCAACTCTGTCACTTGCTACCTGTGTAGCTAATCATTGAACCTTTCCAGGAAAAACAAACAAACAAAACAAAAAAAAATCTTTCCTCAACTGTAAAATGAAGGGGCTGGGCCACATGGGCTATGTAGTCCCTTTGAACTATAGATTCAATATCTTATCAGGGGTGCTTAACCTTTTGTGGGTGGCGGTCTCATGGACCTCCTGGGTCAAAGAATGGTTTCTATGGATCCCATCTCAGAACAAGGATTATAGAAAATTGAAGGAAATGCTAAATTTGATTTAGAGGCCAGTAAAAACAAAGATGCAATTTTTCCCCTCCAAGTTCCTAGATCTCTTGACATCTATTGGTGAAGCCCAAGTTAAAAACTCCTACTCTTGATTAATATTTTATTCTGACTCTCTCTAGTCAGTGAAACTACAAATACATGTAAATACAATATGATATATTCAACATATGGTTTATTTGTCTTGTTTGTAGATAGTTGTTTGCATGCTATGTCCCCCATTATGCTATGAACTCTTTGAGAGAAGGGATTGGCTTTGTTTTCTCTTTCTTCATATACCCAGTGCTTAGCCAATAGTTGGTGCATAGTAGGTGTTTGATTAATTAATTAATTGACTTTACTAGATATATAGATGAAGGCAATTGGTATAAAAGACTTCCTCATAGACATGTATGACAAGAAAAGGGGATTGCATGGCAACCTGACAGAGGCAAGGAATGATTAATGGATACCCCAAATGCTTTAGTGATATCCACAAAGGGAGACAAGATCTAGAGAAGGTCCCTGACAAATACATTGCATGGACCCTATGTGGAGCCTTCCTTCCTTCCTCTCTGTTTTCCTTCCTTCCTTCCTATCTTCCTTCCTTCTTCTTTCTTTCTTTCTTTCTTTCTTTCTTTCTTTCTTTCTTTCTTTCTTTCTTTCTTTCTTTCTTTCTTTCTTTCTTTCTTTTTTTCTTTCTTCATGATTTAAGTGCCTATTATGTCTCAAGTACTAGGCTAAGAGCTGAGGATATAAAGACAAAATACAGAAGAGTATCTACTCAGTCTTTCTACTGAATGGAAACTGCTGTTTCCCAAGGTACTGATCATTTCTGCATAGTTCAGCCGAATGACCTTTCCTCAGTTCTCATCCTCTTTGAGCTTTCTACAGTAATTGCCTTGATTGCCCATGTCTTACTGGCTTCTGTTTCTTCTTTCAGTTTTCAAGACTCTGCCCTCTCTCCTACTTCTCCTATCCAGCTGAAAACTCCTTCTCACTTTCATTTGCTGGATCTTTATTCATGTCTATCCCAACGTTTTTCACTCAAGGAAATGTCCTGGTCTCTCTTCTCTTTTCTTTCTTTTCTTCTTCATTTGGTGTCTCATCAGCTCCCATGGATTCAATTACTATCTATCTGCAGAGACTTCTCAAGCCTATTTATTCAGCCTTAATCTTCATCCTGAGCTACCCATACCTGTGATAATCTTAGTTTTGGACAAAAATTGAAGCAAACAGTTCTAACCTTTAAAACAGCCTGGTGTGAGCCAAGAGCAGAAACAGCTGGAAATATTAAGAAGAACTCTATCAAGTACAATCTCCAGATCAAGGCTTTAACTCTATGAACTATGGACACCTAGATAGGGTGCGCTTCTTTTGGAGGGTCCTCTAGACACATCTGCTGAGCTCTCTCAATAACAATGGAAACGATCTCAGTGTGGATTCTGTAAGTGGGTTAGCTTCCTGTGGCATGAAAGAAAGAATTTAAAATCTTATCTAAACTGAGCTATGATGGGACACTTGCTTGCTACTCTCCTACAGATCTATTGTGTCTGTGAGTACATATGGAACCAAAAAAGTTGCCATTTTTTCCAAGGGAAGAAAATGCATTACTGGTATGATGAGTGGATTCCCTTTGAATCCTTTCTTTATCCTTCCCCATTCCCTCCTCCAACCCTCTGCCCCCGAGACCCTGAGTATTTTTTTACCTCATTTTCTAGCAGGGCATTCACACAGGCTTCTGATGCATCACAGATGGCAGTGAGATCATGTCCTCCCTCCAGAGCCATCACCACATGTCCATCAGCCACCTGCATCAGTTGCCTTGTCAAATTACCGAAACCTATCAAGAACAAATATAGTATTTGAAAATATGAAATCAAAAGACATCAAATGTCCATCAAAATCAATAATTTACCATCTGCAGTATTATCTCAAGCCAACAGAATGATTAGGCTCTGAACCTCAGTGGGCATATAGCCCAACCCCTTTATTTTTATAGACAAGCAAACCATGAAGGATTAAACTACTCAGGCAAGGTGGTGCAGTTTGTAAATGGAAGGCCTGAGCTTTTAATCCAGGGCTTCTGATTCCAAATCCAGGAACCTTCCCATTGCTTTAACTCTGTGAAGAGTTTTCTTCCCTGAGCATATCAAAACCGCCTCTTGCTTATCTCTGAACAGAGCAAGTCAGCTGCTTAAATGCAAGCCTCCTCTCCTTTTGTGTATCTATTCTAGCATCCACCGCTGGGCCTGACAATAGCAGGCTCTTAATAAAGGTGGCTGATTTATTGATGCTCTCACAATTTGCTGCAGCCCCCAAAACCTTATTGCTTCCTGAAGAGAGAGCACGACTCATTCTGAACTCAGCCTGCCTGGCCATCAAAGGAGAGTAGAGTAAATATAAATGCAAAAGATCTGGGTTCAAATTCTGACTCTGCCACTTACTCATCACATGACCTTGGGATAATCACCACCCCCTCGGGGAACGAGTTTCCTGACCTGCTAAATGGCGGGGTTATACTGGATGTTCACTAAGGATACTTCCAGTTCCCAATCAATGGTTCTCTTACCATCTGTTACTGGGCCCGTATTTGGAGCTTTTCCAGTTGGGTGGGGCCTGTTAGATCTTTGCCATACCCTGTACTCTATTAACATAGGCTTCAGCCTCACAATCACCTCCACACTGATGAGTCCTCAGAAGCAGACTACAGTAGAAGAGTGAGATGAGGAAACAGCTTCCTTTATTTCAGTATTGCATCAAACCGACATGACTTGGGTAGAATAGGAACACAGCCTTTGATAATTCCATAAGTGGCACAGAATGTTAGAAAATTGTAAGATATAGCCTCCGATGTTGAATCTAGATCAATGAAGACCTTATCTATTTTGAGTTTTTCCCACCGATACAAGGAAATATCACTTTGCAAAGGCAATTGATATTAACTTCTCAATGGATATTGAGAGATATTAATTTGTATTCAATATTGTTAGAGCACACAAGCTGGGAGCTTTTAAGAAATGGCACTGCATAAGCCATGATCCTTCAGGTATACTCTTAGAGTCCCAAGAGGAGAGGTAGTCAGCCTTGCTTTGGAGATTCAAAATGCTAGTCTAAGCGGGGGCTGAGACAGTGAGTCCCAGAGGATGTGCTACAGTAAGATTGTGACAATGTGGTCCTTGACATTTAGAGGTTTTTCCTGTGCCCAAAGAAGGGAGAGTAATACCTAATAATGTTTTTGCTGATGTTCAGCCGATTCAGTTCTGTCCGACTCTCTGTGACCCTAATTGGGTTTTCTTGGCAATAGTCCATACCAAAAAATCATAAATTCCAGGAAGTTGTCCCTATAATGGACTTCAAATATCATAAAGTCTAACCCTTTCATTTCACAGATAAGTAAAATGAGGCCCAGAGAAGCAAAATACTTCCCCAACGTTGCAGGAATAGAAAGAAGCAGAGGTGAGATTGGAATCCAGGTCTGCTGACTCCAAATCTGGTGGCCTTTCCACTCCTTCATCTCTCCTCTACATTCCCTTCCAGCTTGGAGATCGGATGGCTCAATTACTAAAACAGGAGGAGTCAGTAAACTACTGTTCTCATGCCAGGTGTAGCCCTCGGCCTATTTCTCTGACAAGTTAAGAATGATTTTTACATTTGCAAATAAAGTTTTCTTGTATATAAAACATTCAAAACAATCTTAATTCCTGGGCAGCACAAAAACAGTTTAAGAGTATGATTCAGGGTAACTTGTCTACCCTCGTACTAACTAAAATAAGGTTCATACGTAAGGCAGGTCTGAATATATCACTCTCCCATAACACAACCACTCCCTGCCCTATCAGCCCCTCACTGAAAATCTTCGGGAAAAGGCTGCATGATGGATGCTGGGAAATACTGAAGAAGAGATGCTATGTTAGAGATGAATAAGATGAGGTAGCCTCTCTGGTACTTCCTGTTCCCCAAATTTATGATTCCTTGATAATCCAAGTATTTAAAACTAGAAGGAACTTTCCACTCCATCTAAGTGCAGACAAGGATGCTGAGACAGAAAGAAATGACTTGCTCAGAATGACACATTTAGTTAGTGAGAGGCAGAACCAGGACTTAGTGCAATAAGTCAACATAGATTTCTAGGTCTTGAATTGGGCCGTGCTTTCAAAGGCATTTTTCCTGTGACTTAAGCCAGCCAGGGCTTTACTGACATATTTAAGGAAGAAATACTAATACATCAAACCATTCCTTGTGTTGAAACTTCCTACCAATTGAGGTTTTGATCAACTAAAGTCACTACTAAAGGGTTCACATTACATATGGGCTGAATAACAAAGAAAATCCCCAATCTCTGATTTAAGTTCACCCTTTCCCCTTAAAATGAAAAAAAAAATCTATAAAAGACTAAATTTAGATGGGCTAATAACAAATTGGAGGCCAGAATGGAATGAGGATTACCTTTGATCTTCAGCCAATTTCCACTTTCTTTTACCTAGAGGCCTTATTTCCATCCACATGTTACACATGTGATTTTAGGGCAAGAGACTGAGGCAGCAGGATGCTGAGCTCTGCCCTGGACAAAGAGACACCACATCCTCTCTGGAGTCCCAGGATGCTCTGCTGCCCACTCTTACCTTAGGAGTCCAGGCACAGATTTAGGTACCTTTCTTTGTCTCACAGACCATGAGTCTCTGCTTCATCTATGACCACTGCTAACATTATTGAAATGTTTTGCAAGACCAAGTGAGCCAAGCTCACCCCAGCATCCTTCTGAAGGGGGCTTGGGGGGCTGAGAGGCCATGGTTGAAGTATATTGTTTTGTTTTATTGTTTGCTCATACCTGAATATCAACAAGAATTCATTTTTATTATGTGACCCCTTGTCCTCCAGAAAAATTCAGTTAAATCCAGAAAACATTTATTAAGTACCAACTCCATGACAAGCACTAAGCTAGGCACTTGGGGTACAAAGACAAAAGCACCACACTCCCTGGCCTTAAGGAGTTCATATTCTAGAAGGCAACATCTGGGTATAGAAGCAAAGACAAAGTGCATACAAAGAGAATTCAAGAGGGAAAAGGATTAACAATTGGAGCGGTAAGCAAAGGCCTCGTGCAGTGAGTGACATTTGGGCTTGGAAGGGAGCTAGTGATTTTGAGAAATGGGGGTGAGGAGAAACAGCATTCTAGGCACAAGGGGGCCATGTATAAAATGGCATGAAGGAGGAAGATGGCATTGCTGGGCCAAAGGGAAAAGACTTGTCACAAAAAAGTTAGAGTTACACACTGATGGCAAGCAGCCATGGGAGAAGAACAGATGACAGTGGGGAACATGAAAGTGGGCTCCATGCCCACTGCCTCGGCTCCACATGGAGGCTAGGACATGGACCGCTCCTTGTGCTCCTTGAGGGCAGATAACGTCTTCTGTTTCTTTGTGTCTCCAGAGCTTAGCACACTGCCTGGCACATAGTAGGTGCATAATAAATGTTTACTGACTGATTGGAGCAAGATGGGAACTCCACTCAAAGACCTCAAGCGATTTGAGTCCAAACATATCTAAATAAACACACACACCTACATATACATATATTATACATATGTGTGTGTGTATATGTGTACACGCACAAACGCATAGCATTCTAGGGCTAGCATAGGATTCGTAGTATAATCCTTTGTTACCCCTGAGTCAGGGCAGCGGGCTAACCTAAACAACTTAAATGGGGGTATTGCTGAATTATCTAATGAAGAACAAGAAATGAGAGCCAAGGACCCAGAGAAAACTACTGCTAACAGGGTCACCGCAAGTGGTAAGGGAGGGAGGAATTGCCAGATCTCGGGGCCCTCAGCCTTAGCAGACAGGCATTGTGTAGGCTGGCACTCACCAAGCGCAATGTTTTTCATTAGCTGACAAGAATGTCGTATATCGGGAATCAATAGCAGGCCAATGACTGGAGAGGACAGTATTTAATGGAGAGTAATTTGAAATAAGACCAGAAAGGAAAGCCAGATGAACATTACAGAAAATGCTAAATGCTAGACAGAGGTGTCTGAATTTTATCCATGAAGTAACAAGATGTCATTGAAGATTTTTGAATGAGTTTGGGGATGGGCAACATAGTCAGATGTGTACTGCAGGAAATTAAAAGTTGAAACATCCTCAGAACCAAATGAAATCAATGAGACTTTGAATACTCTCAAGTTTTCAGGCAGACAGACTGGGGTGAAGCCAAGTAGGACAACTTCAGGACTCCTCAGACTTTGTCTGTGTTCTGGACCCTTTTGGCAATATGGCGAAGACTACAGATCCCTTCTCATTATCATGCTTCCAAATGCGTAAAGTAAAATAGGTGGGCCTATCAAGAAAACTACTTATGGTGAAGTGAATTACCAAACAATTTTTCTACAAAACAAACAAGTTCAAGGATTTTAGGCTAAGGAGCCCTGGATTAGATGATCTATGAGGTCGCTCCCATCTCTAATCCAATGATTCCAATGAGTAATCTATCAGCAATATTTATTAGACACCTACTGTGTGCCAGGCACTGTGCTAACAGAAAGGGACAGACACATCCCCCAGGAGTCTGATTCCACTACAATTCCAGGACAACATTGTTGTAAAACACAATTACAAATTTCTGATGCTTATGTACATTTCTAACATCTAACAGGTATCCATAAAATGCTGTTCTTGCTGGCTCACTCGGAAAGGGCCATCCTCTCTCCTCTAGACCCTGGTTTATCCAGAGGATTGCCAAGCTGGAATTTAGAGTTGAGTTAGGTAGCAGGGCTCTCATTAAGAAGCAATCGATGATGCCCAGGCTGTCCTGGTGGGATCTGGAAGGAAAGTGGGGACCCCTGTGCTTGTTAAGACTAATGCCACCAAATCTTCACTACAGAAGATGGCAGCTGGGAAGCAGTGACTGGCGTGAGCTCCCCACCAAGTTCCTCCAAAAACCTATAAAACAATGGCTCTGAACCAATTTTAGAGCTGCAGAACCCACAAAGTGGCAGAGGGAAGCAGGGCTCCACCGCAGGACAGCCTGGATGGTCCCTGGGTAAGGTCGGTCCCACACGGACCTCCCAGCCCCCAGCCGA
>JAQQSZ010014425.1:0-11519 GCA_028646595.1 Phalanger gymnotis
GGAATATATTAAGAGAGGTAGAAAGAGAGAGATAGAATGGGGTAAATTATCTCACATAAAAGTGGCAAGAAAAAGCAGTTTTTTGGAAGGGAAGAGGGGGCAGGTGAGGGGGAATGAGCTAATCTTGCTCTCATCGGATTTGACCTGAGAAGGGAATAAAATATACACTCAATTGGGTACCTTACCCCACAGGAAAGAAGGAGGAAGGAGATAAAAAAGGGGATGATAGAAGGCAGGGCAGATGGTGGAGGAGGTAATCAAAAGCAAACACTTTCAAAAAGGGACAGGGTCAAGGGAGAAAACTGAATAAAGGGGGATAGGATAGGAAAGAGCAAAATATAGTTATTCTTTCACAACATGAGTATTGTGGAAGGGTTTTACACAGTGATATGCATGTCGCCTATGTTGAATTGCTTGCCTTCTTAGGGAGGGTGGGTGGGGAGGGAAGAGGAGAGAGAATTTGGTACTCAAAGTTTTAAAAGCAGATGTTCAAAAAAAAGTTTTTGCATGCAACTAGGAAATAAGATATACAGGCAATGGGGCACAGAAATTTATCTTGCCCTACAAGAAAATAAGGGAAAAGGGGATGGGGGGAGTGGGGTGACAGACTATATGCCATCTTAGAGTAGGGGGGAGGGTAGAAATGAGGAGAAAATTTGTAATTCATACTCTTGTGAAAATGCTGAAACTAAAAAAAAAATAAATTAAATAAATTAATTAAAAAAAAGAAATAATGATGTTCAGGCTTTTTTGAGTCATGGCAGTTCCCATTTCTTCTTGTTCGATTTTTTTTTCAATATTTTATATATTCTTTTTATTTTCAATTTTTGGACTGTGTTTTAATATTGCCTTCTCTTGGCATTATTAACTTCTAATTTGGTGTATTCTAATTTTCAGAGACTTGCTTGGTTAAAATTTTATACTTTTTATGCCAAGCTGCTAATTCTATTTCTAATTCTTTTTTCCATAGCTCTCATTTCTTTTCCTGTTTTTTTCTCTAGCACTCTCATTTTTACTTTAAAAAAATTTGAATTAGCTCATTTTAAAACTTTTCCTTTATCTTTTCCATAAATTATATTGAGCTATGTTTTCTTTTGTGGCTTTGCTTGTAAATAAGTAAATATCTTCTTCTGGGTCCATTCATAATAATACTTATTTATAGTGAGATACCTTTTGGTGGCTTATTGTTCCAACCTTCTTCTTGACTTTGGATTTTTATCTCAGAGCAAGTTCTGTGCATTGTTGGAGAAAATGGCTGCCTGGGCTTACGTCCTCTTGACTCTTGCTGCTGCTTTCTTGGGGCCCTGATTGTTGTGTTATTACATAATCTCAGGGACAGCTCAGGCTGGAGACCCGCAGGTTTTCAGTACTCCCAAAGTGATGTGGACAAGGGTAAAGTCTGATCACTTTCTCACCTCCCCTCTAAGTTCTTCAAGGCCCTGACCTGGGTTTAGATTTGAACAATACACTTGGGCGCTTGCACCTATTTCAATTTCCAGTAGATTGTCGTTATGTTCAGCCACAGTCAGCTAGCTGAAGAACTGTAGTATCAAAGTGACAGAACTGAAGACTCCACCTTAGTGTTTCTTTCCCCAGTTATTCTGCTACAACCTTCAACCCAGGCTGGAAGCTGGAACTGAGACTGTCATTCTGCTTTTTTCTTGGAGTCAGAACCACAGCGCTGCTAGTTGTTCTGAATGGGTTCCTCACTCTGTACACAGCCTAGAGCTAACCACCACTACTCACTCTACAATGCTACTCTCATACACACAGGTCATCTTCTTAGTCTACTCTAGATCTGTGACTCAGAACTGAATAGCGAGTGTCAGAATTACCAGTTGGTACTCATTCTTGCATTGCATAAGGCCAAGCCCTTCCTTTTGGATCTAGAAATAAAACCTTCTTGCCTTGGTGCACAGCATTGGCCCTGTTTTTACTCCTTGTGCTGGAATACTCTGTGGGGCCATTCCCTGGCTTGTCCTCAGACCTGTGTTTCTGTGCCGTTATGTGGACCTAGACTGGAAAAATGAACCATTGTGACTTTTTCTTGGATTTCCTAGTTAGGATTCATTCTGATGTGTTTCTAGTTCTTTTTGGAAAAATTGTAGGGGAGAGCTCAGCTGTACTCCTTCCTGCTACTTTCTTGTCTTGGCTCCCCCTTTAATTGGATTTTCTTATAAAATTATCTCATTTGGTATATTTAGATGCCTCAGACACATTTTTAAAAGAGTTTTCTTCTCACTCCCCCACTCTGATGGAGGGAAACTTTTAGACTTTTTCTGTTTCCTTCTCTTGTGCTTACCACATCAGATCCCTTAGAACAAGGAGGGATCTTATTCCATGTGCTTGGGCAAGGGATACTGTGGTGTTCTGTGCTTCTATTTTCTTCGTAATCAAAAATAGAGACAGTTCTAGAACTTTAAAGGTGAAAGGAATATTAGTAATCTGATATAATCCTTTAATTTTGCTGATGAGGAAGACCAGTGGTACAATAAAAAGAGCCAGGTCCTGGGTTCAAATCTCACCCCCGAACTCACTAACTTTGTAACTTTTGGCAACTCAGTTAACCTCTTAACACCCCAGTTTCCTCACCTGTAAAATGGAGGAATAAGAATGGACTAGATGGCCTTTGAGATTCTTTCTAGATCTGTATCTTTGATCCTGCGATTCTAGGCCCTTACCTTCCTTTTATGGAAATTGTGAAGGGGAGCGCTGGGTAAGTAATATCCCAACAGAATCATTGGCCCTGGATTTATTGACAAAAATAATAAATTGTGGTACATTTACACCTGTATTTTCTTTAGGAAGAATGATCTATTTTATGTGGAATTATGGTATTCAGTCTTGTAAAATGATTCTATAGTTTGCTCTTTGGAAATTTTTTTAAGCAGACTTAGTCTTATAACCCTATATAAAAATTTTATTTCTGAAAACATACATTAGCAACTGAAAGACAGCTTTATATGATGCCAGCTAATGGTTAGTGTCATTTTCATTATATGAAGGATAACACCTGATCTGAAGTTATCAAAGATAATAAAAAATCTCATTTTAACTCTTTTTGCTTCCATATATTTTAATCACACTTTTACTAGGGGGTTCTCATAAATTATAAATTTGATCAGTTTGTATTTTGCTTCATTTCTGTTGTTTTCATTACTTTTAAAGACACATTTCTAGTTTTTTGAGGTGGTGTCAGGGAGAACAAGGGTCCCATACATACTCTCACTTACTCCTCTTGCAGAAAGCCCTCAGATGTCTTCTTTCTAACCAGCTGTTCATTTTCCAAATCTGCTTTTCTCTTTTGAAGGCTTGATCTTTGGCATGTAATGACAACACCACATGTGACTTTTCTTGCCTGAGACTTTGTAAAAGGATTATAGTCTGACCATATGTTTTGTGTGGATACATATTGCTTACCCATTGTGGAGAATAGTCATTGGATTTGATAAGTCTTTGAGGTTTCTCCTTCATGTCCTAGGTATGTGCTCTGGAAAAACCGTAGACTTCTTTATTGTTCTTTTCAAGTCAGCAGGTGGTTGTGCTTCCTTAGCCATTGGCACAGCATCACCAACTAGTCACCTCCTCTTTGACTTCTCGGAGAGCACAGCTCCTCCTTCTTCAAGAAGAGCCAACTATCTGTTAGCTCTCAGTGATCCTTCTTCCCGTTTTCTTCTATCTGATGTTCTTCCACTCTCTGACTTCCTGACACCAGTCACCATTTCTCTCTGCCTTTTCAGATAATTTTTCTTCGTTGTCACAGTCTTATTCTGCTTGATAACCTGGAAAGTAAAAAAGTATCTTTGAACCACTTTCCCTTCTCTTCTAGGTAGATCAGCTTGCCCTTTGAGTGTAGATAGCAGTCACTTGGTGGTGAAATAAAGGTCAAAATAGCTCCTTTAATGAATGAATGAACAGTTGAAAAAGAGTTTATTTAATCTTGTTATGCACAAAGCACTTCCTAGGTGAGAGAGAGCCCCAACTCTCAAGGACCTCATTTTCTAGTAGGGAGCTGGACAGCACATAGAGGATGCAATGCAAATAGGAAAGTCTGGTGGTCCATAAGATATATTAACCAAGCAGAAAGTGATATATCTCCACTTAACTTCATTTCCATTGATAAAACCCTATCTCTTTTTGACAGTGCCATGGACTTTGGTGGTGAGAACTTTGTTTTTCTGGGTTTTCAGGAGCTGTGGCTTCTAAGAAAGCATGGGCCACAGCTCCTGACAATGCAGTTGCCGGCTTATATCACCGCAGGAGTTGCTCTCTTGAACTGAAAATAGGGCCGATGGGGTGAGAGTCAGGGGGTGGAATCGGGATTAAAGAGGAGGAGTCACTATAACATTTTTTCTGCTTTCCACATTTATTGGAAGCAAATTTCTCTGATTCCAAATCCAGTGCCTTTCTACTATACCAAGTTGGCATGACAGATTTTGTTACTCCTTTTTGTCTGATAAAAAGAAAATTACAATCTAAAGGTGATCCTACTTCAAACTGTTCCATTTAACCACATCCATGGCGACTACTATACACGATAGTAAAATAAGGAAAATGTTTTCTTTTCATATTGCCAACCCAACAGACTTTTATGAATAGTGTATTCAAAGATGCCAATAATTTTCTGAAAGGAAAAGGAGCAAATATCATATTGTTTGGTTCTCATGTTTGTTTTGTGATTAGAAAAGCTAATGTTTAATTTATTTGTTGTGTTAGTACATCTGTGAGCAAATTGGCACTTAGAACTTTCAACTTAGATTTCCTTTTCTATAAGTCTGTTATTTAAAAACTTTTGTGGATCCCCTAGGTCTAGAGCTGATATAAACTCTGGGTAACCTTTGTCAGTTTTAAAATTCATGTCAGTCAGCAATCTTGCTACTGTTTCTATACCCCAGGGTTATCAAAGATAAAGGGAAAAGGCACAGATGTACAGAAATATTTCTAGTGGCTCTTTTTTATGGTGGCAAGAAGTGGAAACTGCCTAAACGCCCATCACTTAAGGAATGACTGACCAGTTATGGTATAGGAATATGATGGAATAATATTGTGCTATAAAATATTATGCAGGGTACAGTTTGATAGAAATCTGGGAAGACTTAAACGAACTTACGCAGAGCGAATTGAGCAGAACCAGAATAATTTATACAAAAAGAATGATAAAGTATTGTAAAGGTAAATATAACTTTAAAAGACTTAGAAACTCTGATTAACACAATGACCAACCGAAATTCCAGAGGTCATGATGAAGCATGTTGATGGACTAGGTGTGTAGATTGAGAAATATTTTTTAGGGGGAGACATGGCCAATATGGGAATTTATTTTGCTTGACTATACATATTTATAACAGAGGTTTTGTTTTTCTTGCTTTCTCAATGGGAGTAAGAGAAAGTGGGAGAGAAGGCAGATCTTCATGAAAATAAAATAGAATATAGTTTTTAAAAATTCATGTTGAAAACTCTAGGAAATATTTGTATTATAGAAAGATCAATTGACAAAGACTTTGATTATACGTATATCTCTCCTTTTATTTTAGTGTAATTGTTAAATGCCCGTATTATGCCATGAAAGTATGCTGTTATCTCATAAATGTGTTTATACTTCTTGTATTTCATACTAGGAAATATAGGTTTAGAATCTAACTGAAAACTTGACAGATAGTGAATTGTCCTTACCAAAAATCCTGTGGGCAAAATATTATAAATACTTGTTGATTATTTGTATAGAACTGGGTTTTTTTTTTACAGAACTTTGCATAACACTATGCTTAGTAAATAATTAAGATATGGCCCTTGTCTTCATGCAGTTTACAATCCATAGTATATACACAAGCAAGTATAACATTAAATAGCCTATTAAATAAAAGAAGTACAGAGTGGTCTAAGAGGTGGCTGGAGGTTATCCTGGATCATGGACATTCAAGCTGTCTTTAAAGATGAGTAGGATAGATAACAGTAGATAAGAAGGTCTTGCTTGTAGTGCTTTTGTAAATGTTTTGTTTTCCTATTTGTGATTTAATACCTTAGAAAAGTTCTCCCAACAAGTTATTGTTCTCTACCTATTGACTAAGGGTCTCCTGGGAGATGTGAGATTTATATAATAATTTATAATGCAAATGACTTTAAGTAATAAACTTAGGAAACCTAATTGTAAGAGAAACTACTCGACATAAAAAGTGAACTTGATTAGCAAATTTGACACTAGAGATTATCTGATTTTTAAACGGTTTTGGCTTTTGGCTTTACATATATACATCAAGTTTGAGACTATTTTAGATGGGCTTTAGGGAGGGATTAAAACTATTAACTTTATCTGTGATTAAATTCTGATAAACTCATCAAACATTTATATAGCACCTAGTCTATGCCAGACACTAGCTAATTTGTGGGTGCAAAGATGAACCATTACTGTTCCCAGTAGGTTTATAATCTAGCAGGTATGGGAGAGAGAATAAATATATATGTTACATGGTAGCATGGTCGATACAAAGGAGAACTTCAGTAAGACACATTTATAATTTATTAAGAAAATCTGAAGGCTTGACTACTCTCGGCCAGAGACGTCAGAGAAGGCTTCCCAGGGGAGATGACGTGTGAGTTTGAAGAAAGAAAACAATTTCAGTAGGCAGAGATACGGAGGATCGTCTCTTTATGCACGCAGGCAGAGCAGAGCCATAAAGAGCCAGGGAGTGTTGGAGCTCAATGGGATCGTCTGGTCCAGCCCTTAGTTTTACAGATGAGAAACTGAGGCCCAGAAGAGGAAAGTGACTTGCTCATGTTAATAGATAGCTAATGGCAGATCATACCCTTGGTTTTCTGATTCCAGTATCAGCACTCTTTCCCCTACAGCACATTGCCTTTTGGCTAGTGCGGATTTCTTGATGAAATCAATCAACTGGAGACATGTACTATGGCATGAACAAGGCTTAATTGAGTCAGCAATAAAGGACATTAGGCTAAATTCTTGATTCAGTTTGGAAGGAGTGGGGGGAGGAGGAAGAGGAGTAACAAATAGCTTTTATTTATAGCTTTAAAGTTTGTAAAGGGCTCTCATTTGATCCTCACAACTCTAGGGGGTAAGTGATATTACTATCCCCATTTTACAGTTGAGAAAACTGAGGCAGGGAGAGGTTAAATGATGCATTCAAGGTCACATTGCCAATAATTATCTTAAGCTAGATTTGAATTCAGATCTTTCTGACTTCCTATCCAGCTTTCTATCCACTGTGCTATCCAGCTAATGAAATGGAGTGACTTCACAGGAGGTATGTTGGGATTGGCTGAAGAAACTTAGTCATGCCCTTTGAGTCTTAAGATGAAACACTCAACCTTAGTCCAAATAGCCTTAGGAGTGATATAGCAGATGAGTTTAGAACCCAAGTGTCGCAGTGGAGGAGCAGAAAGAAGAGCTTCTGTTTGCCACCCCCATCCCTATACCCCCCAGGGGACCTTGGAAACTTGGAGAGGATTTGGATTTCTCATCGGCTTCCTAGAAGTATGCCCCAAACAGTGTCTCTTCCAGGAACTGAAGACAAAATGAACAGACTGACAAAAAGTGACTTGAGACCTGTCTGCAAAGAGCCAAGCAGAAAGCTATGCTATATATAAGGAGAATTTCATGGGGTCCCCATAAGAGAGAGAGAAGGATCTCAGGGGACCTTTGAGTTACCTCCTTTCCCTCATCATGTGTTCCAACCTTGAATCCTCTTTCCTCTAAACTCTGTATGTATTCGTGGGGGAGTGTGCTGCCAAAGAGGGGGATGTTTTGTACCAACCAGCTATTCATACCATACCACCTTGTTAAATAATTATACCGATTTCTAAAAGCTAATTATGTCTAGCTCATTTATATCAACAGATAATCAATGGGAGAAATACACTGTAGGAGAGCCTATGAGCTGAGGTACTAGAGAAACCATCTTATCCTCCCAGGTTTCACCCCCCCAGTGCCCCCAGTACCCTGAAGCACAAGTAAACTTGCTCTTGAGACCTAACGAACCTGCTAGTCCAGGTCAGGGTTGGGAAAGTCAGCCCAGACTCTGTGCTACTGGGATTCAGCTTCACTGGAATGTTGAGTGCCTATGAGAATTCACATTTTTTCTACTCATTTGCAGAAATGTGGGGGTGGTAGCCAGACAGCCCTACCTCTTTGTAAGCTTCATTTATCTAGGCAGCATCACTGCTCTGCCCTTTGCTCTTTATGTATTGCACAAGGAGAACGACATTGGTGCCTGGGTGAATCCAAAACACAAATGAACTTGTATTAGATGCTCGAGGGCCGAAGAATGAAAGGCTGCTTTTGTGCTTTCGTGTTCTTGGAGACCTTGTTTTGTATCAAAGGTCACAGAGGGTGAGAGAATGGAGAACAACTGATAAAATGGTTGTATTTTGTTCCTTTTTTGAAGAATAAGGGGAATCTTGTTATTTATATATTTGCCATTATTAGTGTTATATAAAAACTAAGTATTAAAATGAGATGAGTGCAGACTTAGTTGAGCCTAGTAAACTGCATATAGCCTGAATTATTCTGAGATATGTAAGTTGCATGTGAATTTTTTTCTTTCTACAGTGTAATCTTTGATTTATCTACAACGTTGGATATCTAGATAGTTAAAAATCACTTTTGTGTGCATAAACTTTAAGTTGTTCACAGTGTAGTATGCCTATTATAAAGGAAGGAGGTGCTATTTTATTTCAGAAGTAGGATGATATTATTAATGATATGATGCAAAGTTTTTTTTCTAGCTTGTTCAAGAAAAATGAATATAGAAAACAGAAAGAATAATCTTACACATTTCACAAAAATTTCTTGATTCTAACTAGGACGATGATAGGAATGTAAGTGAATTATACCTGTCTTGGCTATAGTTTCAGGACTAAAAAAAACAGGACTGTGGGTTGGAATGGGTGACCTGCCTCTTGCCATATGAGTCACTCATATATTAACTGAGTAACTGAGGTGTACTCAGCTCTATGATAATCGCTGCGAGGATATCAAAATAGATGTCTGTCTTAAGCTAAACTTACCTGTACTTCTGGTAGCACTGGTTAACTTTAAGGATTTTGCTATCCTCCGGTTTGCTGGGGATTCCAGCTTCTCTCCCACATCCCAAGGAACTTTGCCTTCTCCCCTGGATTTTCATTTTTCATGACTTCATTAGACCTTCACTGACTTCTAAGGTCCTTATCTCAAGGCATGGAACCTCCCTAAGCCCGTCAGGTTCTTTGGGTCTAGAATTCTGCTATGGTGGATCTCTAAGTGTTTTGCCTCCTGCTACTGACACTAGAATCCACTTTTGGCATCAGTACCCCTGTGTCATTCTGTCCTTCTACCACTACACACAGAGCATCCAGAGTTGGTGGGTTAGCATGGTGAAAGTACTGAAAAACCATTCTTAAAGGGATCAACTGAAGGAACTAGAAATATTTTATCTGGAGATCAGACTTAGAAAAGACATGACAGTTGTCCTCAGATTTTTAAGTGTTGGTCACACAGAAGAGGGATTAGTCTTGCTTTTCTTGGCCAGAGGGAAGAAGCAGTAGAAAGAAGTGGCAGAGAAGCAGACTTAGGATCAGTATAAGGGGGAAAAATGGAAGGGCCTGTCTCTGAAGGAAGTGGCTGTCCCTTCCTGGAGGGTGATCACTTGTCCGGTGTGTCATAGAGAAAAAATTCTCCTTTAGGGTTGGGTTGGACCAGATGTCCGGCCTCTGTGGTTCTTCTAGCCCTGAGATGTATGTTTCTAGGGAAAGCAAGGAAAAGAGAAGTGCAAATTCAGATAATAATTCACCAGGGTAGTACATTTTAAAAAGGAATACCCAGCCCAAGACTGAAGTGGTACCCAAGTTGTCTAACATAAACTTTGTAGTTTTCCTGGCTAAGCTCAGCTTCAGATCTTGGATCAATGTCTATCATCTTTGGGGCTTTCCTGAAAAGAATGGTGTTTCCTCCCACTAGAATGCCCGTCGCTTATTTGGGATTTGACCCATCTGGGTACTAGGTTTCAACTTAGTCCATTCTGCAATTCTAGACTTCTTCTCATTTAATTAGGAAATGTTCTGGTGTGTTTTGGGTACTCCACTACATAAGAATTTAGCTAACAGATTTCCTAACATTTAGCTAACCTTTCCTCCACCAAGATGGGACTTATCACCTGGGCCATCTCCTTATTGTCTTGAGGCTCTTGTTACCTTGGTGTCTTGAAAATCCTTCTTGTCTTGGCATCTTGAGGCACTGTTTCCTCAGGACCTCCTGAGATCAATTCCCGAGTGACCTTAGCCACTTAATTTAGACCCCTTGCCCTAGGGCTGTGCTGTCATCTCCAGATTAATGAGTCATTTAGTACAGCTATACATTGCCCACTATGCCTAGCCAGGACTTAGACCCTAGACCTTCCATTACATGCCCTCTACGTGTCTGCACCTGCCATCTCCCTGCCCTTTGCCCTGCCACCATACTTATTCTCCTGGCAAACAACAGTTCAGCTGAACTATAGTGTATATGGGGGGGCAGTATATAATAAGGCTGGAAAGGTGGTTTGGGGCCACATTATAATGGGCTTTAAATGCAAAAGAGACAAGTTTGTATTTGGTCCTAGAGAAAATAAAGACACATTGTAGTGTGTAAAATAGGAGAATGATATGGCCAGGTATGTTTTAGGAAAATTACTTTGGCAGCAGTTTTTAGGAGGACTGAAGTAGTGAAAAACTTCAGGTAAGAGGACCAATTAGTATGCTTTTATGTTAATATAGGTGAGATGTGATGAGGGCCTGAACTAAGGTGGTACCTTTGAAAAGAGCAGAGCATAAAATCCTGAAACGCAGGACAGTCATACCAATTCCTCCATGCTCTCCCTTCCCCCTTCTCATGCAGGTAAGCAGAGCCTAACTCTAACATAAAGTCCAAAGTCAAGAAATAGGCTGAAAAAATTAGCAAAAAACCCAACAAACTAAAAGTACCTGACTGTAAAAAGCTACTGTGGTGATAAAGAAGTGCAAGACACAAACTCATAAGGCCATGACTGAAAACTTCTATAAGCAAAACCTCAAAGAAAAAATGCAAATTGGATACCAGCCCAACAAGAATTCCTGGAAAGAGATTGATTCTTTTTAAAGAGCAAAATTATAGCAGTGGAGGAAAAATTAGAAAAGAAATGAAAGTGATGCAAGAAAATTATGAAAGAGAATTAATAGCTTGGTGAAAAAAGGCAAAGAAAAATACTGAAGAAAATAATTCCTCAAAAATCAGAGTGGGTGGGGGCGGAGCCAAGATGGCAGCTGGAAAGCAGGGACTAGCATGAGCTCCCCAGCAAGTCCCTCCAAAAACCTATAAAAAATGACTTTGAACCAATTCTAGAACTGCAGAACCCACAGGGTAGCAGAGGGAAGCAGGGCTCTAGCCCAGGACAGCCTGGATAGTTTCTGGGTAAGGTCTGTCCTGCACGAAGCTGGAAGCGGAGGGGAGCAGGGCTGAGTGGAGTGGAGCCCAGTGTGGGCGGTGCAGACTGACCAGACCGGGAGCCAGG
>JAQQSZ010014426.1:0-11518 GCA_028646595.1 Phalanger gymnotis
CCTAAGCCTTCTTTTCTTTTCCCTCTATACTATTTTACTTGGTGATCTCATTAGTTCCCAATGAATTCATTTATCATCTCTATAGGCAGATGACTCTTCTACTTACCCAGTCCTTCCTTCTTTCCTAATTTTTAGTTTTGAATCTCCAACTGCCTACTAGATAATCAAATGTCCAGTGTACATCTTAAACTCAAGGTGTGTAACACTGAATTCATTATCTCCTCCCCCCACATTCCTATTAATATTTAGGGTACCCCATCCTCCCAGTTACCACAGTCTTGTAACCTAGTTGTCATTCTCCACTTTCCTCTCCACTCCCTTCCCCATATCTAATCTATTACCAAATTCTGTTGATTTTACCTCAATAATATCTCTTGAATATGGCCCCTTCTCTCCTCTGACACTTCCACCACTCTGGTGCAGGTCTTTATCACCTCTAGCCTGAACTACTGATAAGTCTTCTGGTTGGTCTCCCTACCTCAAGTCTTTCTCTATCCCTTCTTCCACTCAAGCTCTCAAAGTGATCTTAAAGTACAGGTCTGACCATATCACTACTTCTCTATTCAATAAACTCCAGAGGCTCCCTATTACCTCCAACATAAAATCCTGTTTGGCATTTAGAGTTCCTCATAAACTGGCCTTCCCAACCCTTCCAGTCTTCTTACACCTCATTTTGTCCCTTTCTCCTGCCTCCACCCCCTCACTACCTCCACAATCTGTGATCCAATGATACTGGTATCTGCTTTTTTTCTCACACAAAGCAATAGGTTTCCCAACTCAGTGCAATTTCAATGGCTGTCCTTAAGACTAGAATCCTTTCATTTCTGTCTCTCTGCTTCCTTAAGTCTCAGCTAAAATCCCATCTTCTATAAGAAGTCTTTCTGATGATCCCTTTTAATGCTAGTGCCTTTCCTTTGAGATTATTTCCAATTTATCAAGTATACATTTTGTCTGTATATAGTTTGCATGTTTTCTCTCCAATTATACTGTGAGCTCCTAGAGGGTAGTGACTGTTTTTCCCTTTCTTCGTACTCCAGAGTTTAACACAGTGCCTGGTATATAGCTTGCTGACTTGCTTGACTATTTCAGTATCATTATATATAAAGTACATATTTATTATTTCTTTCTTTTTATAGTTGTTTATGATTCCTTTCTGCCTGAACACATAAGCAATATTTGTAAAGGTGTCATGGGATTACATGCTTAGGCATCTAGTTGGCATAGTGGAGAATTGCACTTGGAGTAAGGAAGATATGAGTTTGGACACTACCTTTGACATTTATTAGTAGTGTGACCTTGGGCAAGTGATTTAAACTATATTAGCCTCAGGTATCTGTAAAATGGGATAATAATAGTACCTACCTCATATGGTTGTTGTGAAGATCTATTAAAGTAACTAAGTAAAATGTTTTTCAAACTTTAAATGTATAAGTGATTGGTATTATTATTATAATATTAAGATTTAAAAAAAATTACATGGCCTATTCATGGCTCTCTTCTTTGATGATGTGGATTATTATTTTTTGTTCTGCCATTCAAGGACCCAGATTATGGTCTTTGTCTTCATGACACAATGTAAACTGAACAAGCACATCATTAGCTTTTACTATGTACTTAAAACTTCTGGCTGAAGTGAGGTACCTCTCTGGAGCAGATCTCAAGAAGACTGCTGATTCTGACAATCAGGCCATGAAGTCAATTAGTTTTTGGTAATGGACTATGGCTAAAACCTTAAAACTTCTAAAATATATGTTATGAACACAAGTTAAAAAATAGGAATCTCTAGTCATTAGATTCTATGCTCAAATTGTTACAGAAGTACTCCAATAAATGGTTCTCTCAGGGTTGAACATTTACATTTCAATGGATGAAATGTATAAGTCCCTCTGGTAGAATTTTGGGTTTTAACCATAACTTGTGATTTAACTGTGTACAAGAGCAATGTCAACATTTTTTTTGTTTACCAGTTTATGTTTACCAGTTTGGAACTGTCATAAAAGTGAATCTTGGAAAGCCAAGATATAGAGCATTAGCCTTAAGAATAACTGAACTACAACTATATTTAAATGGAATAATTTGACATGGTTTAAAAATGAATATGCACTGAAATAAAGGGTAAATAGACAAGCTGGGCAGGAATGGAATTAGAATTAAATTTAATATAAACTTTAAAAATTCAAGATGTAATGTGACAGAAACACATGGTTTCATATACAATCTTCTTTTTCCTGTTCTTTTACAAGGAAAATGTTCATGTTAACTGATGTTTGCCAAGTTCTTAATATTAAAAAGAAACATAAGAAATAAAAGCAAAACTTGGTTTAATTAAAATCTATTACAGGAAAAGAATATTAAATTGGAATTTTCCTTAACCCATGTATAAACACAATCTGTTTTTGTTGGGAGATAACATTCTCTTCACCCTGGTTTTACTAACTGGCTTGAGGAATAATTTTCAAGAGGTATTATGATAAGCATTAAAAACAATCATGGCTTCTTCTCAGAACTCAGAAGCTACAGCTTGAAAAAGTATTAAATACACAAATTTCTAGCAAATTCATGAGATGACAGAGTTGGTCACATTTATTCTTAACTATGTACCCTGAAAATTAGTAGCATTAAAGGCAATATTAAGAAAGGTGAATAGAGTGAGCACTCTAAGTATAGTACTGGGCCTTCTTATTGAAAGAGAATACATATTCTAATATAAAAAGAAAGAGAATTCTGATATACTTATACTTTTGTATATTTACTTAGCCATTGGGAATATAGTTTTGAACATCTGCTGAATTTCTCAAAACCTAACCTTACCTTTTTATTATAATGAAAGGGACTACTCACCAATCACTTTGACAAAATAGGCATCTGCTTCAAAGTTATTTTTTAGTGTATGGATGGCAAAATCATTCTTTGTATAACCTTTACTTAGAACAATGATGTCTAAGATACCCTGGGGGAAAACACACAGATTAAACCATAAAGTTAAAAAAGTGCCAAGCTAAATAACAAACAACCATGCCAATACATAAAACTAATGGGATAAATGAAAATAATGATATTTAGAAATGTTTGAGAAGATTGGAGGCCCCAAGCATTTTTGCTGTTTAATTGAATTTTAACCCAAAATTATTTGTAGATAATTACTACTTGGGACAAAGAAAGGGACAGTGTTGAGTGAAACGACTTGTTTCCTCTCTGCTGAGATCAGTAGCAGGGCTTTCTGTCTGATTTCTGTTCTTCATTCCCCAAAAGAAAAAATCCTCCCTCTGGAGGATAAGGATCAAAGAGTTGGCTGCAAGAGGAAAAGAAGCAGATAAAGGGCCTGAATAAAAACTACAGAGATAATCAACACCTGGAAATTGGTGCTTGATCATCCTAATTGTTTGTATTTTTAATGTGAAGTTTATAATTTTCAATTCTTAACAGAAACTGACATTTAGCTACTCCTTACTTCTTATATTCTAAGTACTCTGAGAAGAGTAATTAGGATGCTTTTATATTATATTAAATTCAGGAGACCTCAAAATGTTTCCAAGACTACCTTTATTTCTGTTCCACAACCTTTGATGTGGTAAGGGAACTGTATTTCCATTTACAAATGGCAGAACAGAGGCATCTAGAGCTCTGTACAAATTCATTTGACAATCAGGGCCAGAGTCAGAATAACAATTTGAGGCTATGAACTTACTCTTCATAATCACACAGTTTATATAGACTAAGCTCTTTTCTCTACAATCCTGTAATAGGTTGAAGGTTTTTCTGTGGCTGTCTCTTGATGAAAACCCCAAACAGCGGATATACCTGTGTATGAATATAAATCTCCAGTAGCTTGGGCACCTGGGCCTTTTAAAACCAAATAAGCATAAATCTAGTCCAGATAGTTGCCACTTTTCCTGTATCTATCAGTGAAAGGCATCAATGAATTTGTTCCCTTACTATTTAATATTAAGGACTTCCTTTAATTCACCCATTTACTTTCATTAGCTAATCTACATTTTCTAGTCAAATGCTAAGGAGGAGCTCAAAGTGGAAGCTCAAATGAGAATAAGCAGATGGCAATTAAAAACCAAACACACTGAAAAGCTCGGAACTCACATCTTCATAAATGTCAAAGAAGGTTGCAACCACAGCGTCTTTGATTTGATTAAGATCCGATAGCTCCCAGTAGACTTTAAACATACGACCAGCCTTCTCACAGCTTGCATTATTGCAGGGGACATTTTCTAGTAAAAAAGCTTGCTGGTTGCTATAACAAAGGAAAAAAGAAAGGCATTTAGTTATTCTTCCTTATAAAAACCTAAACAATGCTTCTGCCATCACTGTGGCAGGCTAACATGTTTTTTATGTTTACTGAACTAAAAAGTGATTTTAAACAGGCTATGTGGAAAATATGAAATCCATATCCTATATCATCCATAGCTAATGCTGAATGCTACCTACAAAGGGTTGGCCTTTGGCAAGGAAGGTGGTCTCACATCCCTTTTTCAGTTCCCTGCACTCTTCTGGCTTGCCTGTCACCCACTAAGTATCACCCTCTATCATTTATTGTTTTTTTTTTTTTTTTTTGGAGAGGGGAAGGCAGGGCAATTGGGGTTAAGTGACTTGCCCAAGGTCACACAGCTAGTAAGTGTCAAGTGTCTGAGGCTACATTTGAACTCAGGTCCTCCTGACTCCAGAGCCAGTGCTCTACTCACTGTGCCTCCCAGGGGCCCCTCTATCATTTATCGTTATAAATATACAGGGATTCTTTAAAAGAAAAAGTTCTATGTACTAAATATCAGAAGAATACTTTTAGGTAGGCATGCACACATGTTTACACAAATACAGACACAAAAGAATTGCTTACTTGGAATACTTCAAAATAACCTTGCCTAAGACATGACATGTTACAATTTCTACTAATGGGAGGAAACATTTAACCTTAACCCCTAAGAGCAACCTTATTTTTTTGTTCTATTTCCTAATGCTCCTGCCACTAAAATATGTATTTTCCTTATTCACTGTAGCTTTTAGCCAATTTTATTACTCTTTTTTTTTTGGTAGTGATGCAATGTTCTTTTTTTGTCATTAAGAGATTATATAAAAAAATGAGAATTTCTGAAAAGCTGCCTCCTCAAAATTTTTGAGTGTATGTATCATGTCTGCTACCTTTTAGCATCTGCCACACTGGCTTTGTGTCAAAATCATGAATGTTGAACAAACACCTTTGCTTCTGAAACTCAAATAACAACTTACAGTAACTTTTCTCCTATCAAAGTTGTACAACTGACAAGTACTTGTAGCTTTCATTCAAGCCTTTAAAGTCTTTAACACATGATCATACTTAGCAAGTATATATCTCCTGCTCCTGCATTAGAGCTCACTGAATTTACCCAAATTATCAAGCCTCATACAACTGGACTTGAGTTTCTGTAGAATTAATAATTCTTAAAAAATTTCTACTAGGTTCTGCAAAAACAGTGTAACCTCCTAACCATACTTATATCTAGGTAGGAGAGAAAAGTTCTGTTTTATTTGTACTTGGTGCCTCCTTGCCTTTCTTTAATTAGCATTTCCTATGGTCATTATTTCTTGATTTGTAGGTTTGATGTGGAAGACTATTATCTATTCCTATATTACATTATTGCCAGAAATCAGAGTTATTGCCTTATTTCACCTGAGTTTTCTGCAAATTTTTAATCCAGGGCATTTTTTCGAAAGTAATTATCTTTCAATGCCTCAACACACCCAAAACACGAATAAAATGCCATCTCATTGGATAGCCCAGTATGTATTCATACATTGTGTCTTACTGTCTTAAGGATGCCTATTCTACTCCTTTGAGGCTAGATTTAATTTTCTTTAAAGGCCATAAAAATCTTTGTTGCTTCTCAATACATTACTAGTTGAGCAAGTCTGTGTTATTCTAGGTTGTTAATGTGTTATGCTAATCTGTCTAATTTCCTATCAAGTGAGGTAGCTGGTGGATCATTTAACTTGGAGCTGATTTTCTCCAAGACTGCTCTTAAGAGCTTGTGTGTCCAGTTCATAGTCATTTCTATCTCTACTGGATTCTCTTCCTCTCAGATATCCTGTAAGACTCTACTACCAATTCCACAATTTCATTAATAGCCTAGCCTAAAAAGGAGACACATGGGCTTTAATTTATGTACATTAAGTCTGTTTGTTTGTCTAATCCTTAAGATAACTGTTTCTATGAGCTAAAAGAATAGTAAATTAAAAAGAAGCATGAACAAGACCATTAGGAATACTTAAAAATGAAACCATTTTTGGGATTGCTGCTCTGAAGCCAATGTCATCCTCTGGTGCTAAACTTGTATGCCTTGTCTCATCTGATGAATAAAAACTGAAACCTCTTTCAATATGCAACTTTTATTTGTGAAATTTCCTAAATCAGTCAAGTGTTACTGCAATACAGATGACTGAATATAAAATGTCTATACAAAACAAGAAACCTGATATTCATAATTCAAGTTAATTAAAATTCTGAATAACAGTTATGCCAGTATTCTCAAAAGAATGTTTAGTATGGTGTGGTGCATACAGTAGGTGCTCAGTAAGAGTTTTTTGAATGAAAAGAATAAAAGAAGAATAAAAGGAGGAAAAGAGATGCCATTGTTTGTTTCATCTTCAGAGGAGCATGTGTAAGGCAAAGCCTGAAAAAATCTGTTGAGATGTTAAACATTTCTTGCCAATTGATTAGCAAATGTCTAGATGTCTTCTCTAAATGTCTTCATTCCTATTCAAGGGAGCATTTAAATTGAATAATTTTGCTGATTATGACCCAATCTTATCGCTAAAGTTTACAAGATGAAGCATGTATATTCATTGTATTTTTTAAGGAACATGGATAATTCAGACTTCAAGGAAATTTTTATGCTATGGTTTGCAAAAGAAACTTCTGCTAATTACAGAGAGACATAGGAAAGATCAGAAGCCCATCCTTTTGTAATATCCAAGGAGAAAAGCCAACTAACTAAATCCAAGTGTTCAAGTTTACTTTCTTTGTAAAAGTATGACAATATGATGAGTTAAGGTAATTATGTACCAGTGGTGGTGGGGGGGGCGCATTTTAGTGAGAATACATTAGGTATATGCATCTAATCACCTATTAAAATCTTTATTAAGAAGGAAAAAAACCCTCACCTACATAAGTAAATAAATATTTGGTTGAAAAGAAATACTGATAAAATACTTTTAGCTGTTTAATCACATTGAGCACTTTTTCTTCTGTGCTTGCCAGAGCCCACCAGACCAGGAGCAGCCATCTTTAAGAGCTAAGATCAGACTTTGGCATGCTAAGCCATTTTCTATTATCAGCTGAATAGAAGACAGATTTTCCCCTACTTTGATTAATGGGGTTTTTACAAATGCATGTAAGCAGTTTTGTTTTTATGATAATGGAAATCAATGTAAAACACTACTGCAAATAAGGCTGGGTTAAGGCACTCAGACCAACAAACAAGCAAGTTAATGTTTAGAGAAACAACATACTATGGCAAAACCTCCAAGTTCAATTTATGCTATGGTTCTGTTTCAAAAATAAGCCCATTTAAACTAAAAAATTATAATGCAATTAAAAAAACCCAGGCACATTATTACATAAGAATAAGAGTCTGAATTCAGGCTACCTAGGGCTCTTCACTATTTAGAATTTTATTTTAAAAAATAAGATTGTAAATGCAGAGTAAGAATTAATGTTTTACTGGTACCATGTTATTTTAAAATGTTCCTCAAATTCATCCTCTTGAGGTAAATTTAAAACAAATAAACAAATATTTACTAACACCTCTGAAGTGCATGTCCCCAGGTAGGGTCAGTGGAGGTTACAAAGATGAATAAACATAATCCCAGACCTTGAGATTAAATTGGTAGAAAGGCTCTTAGGTATGAAAATAAATAAGAAATATACACCAAAGTATAATAGGGATACCACTTCTGGGTGACCAAATAGGATGAAACCCAAAGTGATGAAACCTTGGTATATAGGACCATGACCAGAAGCTTATAAAGGAAGGTCTGTCATATTATAAATCACAAGTTTAATTTGGCCTGTTCAAACCAGCAATTTAATGTTTTTCAGTGGCTCCCTTTGCATTCATATTCATGAATGCTCTAAGTGTGCCCTGCTCTATCAATCTACCCTGTCTAGTTTAGGCTGTCTGCTCTTTACCAGAGGAATCTCAGTGAAGGTGTGACCTCTTCCCTGGCATCCTCACCAGCCTTTCTCTATTAAGTCTCCTTAGCTCTCATTTGTATGTCATGGCAGCTGTCAATTTTGAAGGCACATTCATAACTGGCTAAAAACACTAGGTGATTCATAATGCATTTTTATCCTATTATGTTGGTGTGACTGTTTTGTGTTTAAAACAATCTACTTGTTTTTGTTCTTTATTTGTATTATTTGTAATATTTGTAGTATTATACTGGATCTAATTATTTCTAGACTTTCTGGAATGCTTTTACATCAGAAAATTCTACCGAGTTCAGCTGGTTGTCACTAATACTGTGTTTGGTGACAATTTTTTTTTATTTATTAAAGGTGATTAAGTTGAAAAGTGTTTTACAAAAATGTGTGCTATGCTTTACATGGTGAAGAGTACCAAGAAGATGGGAAAATGCACAATTTTAAAACTAGTTTACTCACTGCGTTAGGAATTGAACATCAGTTCTGCCATAATGTTTATTTGAAAAACTTGAACTTGTTCGAGCAAAATTGATATACTGGGGGGTATAATGTGAATTCTGTGTTTGCTCATCAGCGATATTGTCTCTGAGAAACATGAAGTGAAGACAGAAAAAAGCACCAATTGAACCAGGCTGTGAAGGAATACACAAGACCTGTATACACACAACCATGCACCCGTGAACACATCTCAAACTTACACCAGCTACTGTAGTTCTCCACTGTGTTGTCCTACAAGGGCGTGTTCTATTCTTTTGCGTTTGTGAATTTTTATATATTAAAAAAAATCATTCATTCAACATCCCATACATGGCTAAGGGTCCTGGTTCAAAAAATCCTAAGAAGTATATATGGAAGGAAAGCTTTAAACACTGAGAAGCTTGAAATAATGAAGCATTTTGAAAGATGCATGAGAGCATGCTATCTCCCAAGAAACAGGCCTAAAGGAAACCATATTGTGGATTGTAAACGACAACACAGAAAAAAATAAATGAAATGCCTATGGCTAGAATGTTTTACTGGTACCACATTATTTTAATCTGTTCCTTAAATTTATCCACTTGCAACAACAAAGGGAGACAATTCAGTTCTTTTCAGCAGAAGTATAAAGACAAGACAAACCAAAACGTTTACTAAGCACCCATTAGGTGCATGTCCCTGGCTAGGTGCAGTGGAGGTTGCAAGGATGAATAAACATAAACATATATTTAAACACAGTTGTGCCCCTAACTGTGTTTCCCCTAAGTCCTGTGGCTTTTATTACATTATTTTGCACAGCACAGTGATTTTCAGGCACATATGTAGCATTATAGCAAAACTGACGTTTTATTTGTTACATGTCAATGATTAAAAAAAAACTTTTAAAAATACATTTTATAGTGAATCACTATGAAGCTTATAGAGAAAACTGGAAACCATTATATTAATATGAAGTTTCCATTTTCAGCAAAAAGTTAAATTATGCATAGGACTACAAGATCAATATTAAAACTTGGAAGGGATCTTGGAGATCAGTCATATAAATCAATACCTTCTTTATACAGTGCGGGAACCCAAAGCCTAGAGAAGTTAATTGACTCATTGAGGTATTTAGGTGATATAGTGGGTAGAGTGTTAGACTTGGTGTGAGGAAGACCCAAGCTCAGATTCTGTCTCAGATATTTGCTGTATTATCCTGGGTAAAGCACATAACTTCTTGGCCTCATTTTCTTAGGGATAACAGCACCTCTTCTACAAGGTTATTGTGAGGACCACATGAGACAATATAAATAAAGCACTTTGTAAACTTGAAATATGTG
This sequence comes from Phalanger gymnotis, assembly GCA_028646595.1. NCBI lineage: Eukaryota > Metazoa > Chordata > Mammalia > Diprotodontia > Phalangeridae > Phalanger > Phalanger gymnotis. The sequence goes on from JAQQSZ010014426.1 coordinate 9,985, forward strand.
TTAACTATAGAAATGTTAGTTATTTTTATTATAAAAATATCAGCTATTACTTTTATCATGATCTATGGTCATAAATTGATGGCAGATCATCCTGATTAAAAAGTTCCTCTAATAGACTGTAAGCTCCTTGACCACAGGGACTACTTCAGTACCGTCTTTGTTCCTCTGGTGCCTGCACAAAACAGGAGCTTAATAAATATTTTTTAATTGATTGATAAGGGACCAACCTTGACTTGGTCCTATGTGTTTTCCTCTGTATCTTAATAAGCAGATATTTTCATGAAAGTCCATTCTCTAAAATGTATCTGTAATTCAGTCTTTTGTGTTCAAAAACATCCTTGGGAGTAAGAGTGAATGCTTAGTAATTTAAAATTAAATTAAATTCTGTCAACAAGCGATAAGGCTGGAGTTAAAACAAGAGTGTGATTTAATATATAAAACATTTAAACTATTCATTACACCTTCTCATACTTACTTGTTAGGAAAAGGAACTTAAGACAGCTTTCTCTGAATTTAAGTTGTCCTGCTACCTGCTGACATGAGGAAGTTTCCTTCTCAAATCCACTTTTACCCAATTTGTGTGAATGATGCTATAAACATAGCTTCAATTTTATATTTACTCTTTGACCTGAGACAGACAAATTCTTGCATGTTTCCTTTCATTCCATTAAATTACACACCTATATTTTTCTGGACTTCTAGTAAAAATACAAGTTAAAGGTTCCCTCAAACGTTCTAATCACTTAATCATAATAATCAATCACTAAAATTAGAATTGTAAGAAAAGTATTAATGCTGCAGGAGAAAGCAATATAATTTCTTATTCAGTAAACAGTTCCTTACATTGTCTAGGGTTTTTGCTTTTGTTTAAATTTTGAGAGGATTCTGATAATTGCTATATTTTGTTATTACAAAGTAGCAGGTAAGGTGTGGCTACTTTCAACTTACAAGTATTATGAGGGGGTGTTAAATGTGCCATTTTCTTTCTTTCTGCTGGAAAGGTGTCAGTGTTAAAGTTTAAGTCTCTTTTACTGAGGCAAATATTGAAGATCTGAATATTTCCTCTAATATATACCATAGTCTGTCATGACTACAATGGATCTACATGAAGGATACCTTTCTAAGCTTGCATAGTATCATGTGTTTGGAGGATACAAGAAGTAACAGTGGTTTCCTATGTGACTGGCTTCTATTCCTATAATGACTGAAAGTGTAGGTAGGAATGTCTCATAGAGGCACAAATAGCTCCCTGAAAGAGTACATTGATGCTGGCTGAATGTAATTAAGATGAAAGTGCCATGGATATTGGCAACTGTATAGCTTCCTTTTTCCAGCCTGGAGTACCCATATAGTAGGAATTGAGTTACAGAGGTGACTAATAAATGTTTATTTACTGATGGATTAGTCATGAACCTTCTCTAAAGTAGACTGTATGTTTATGCCTGAGACAAATAATATACTATATTGACAGTCATGGTATACAACTAAGACATCTCTCATTTACATGAAATTATTAGAATTTCCTTATTAATAA
>JAQQSZ010014427.1:0-11518 GCA_028646595.1 Phalanger gymnotis
AGCTACTGTGGCTGTGTAAGGCCAATAACACCAGCACACAGGAAGGCTGCTAGCACAAGTTCTTTAATTTGCTTTTCTAAGGAAAGCAATTTTAAGGGGTTAACAATCTTTATACTTTATTTTATTTTAATATTTATTTTAATATTAAAATTAATAATTTTATATTTATATACAATACTAAAATATAATAATTAATAATAAAATAAAAATAAATAATATTAAAATAATTTAATATTTATCATATTACACTTTATATTTATACTTTAATTAAACATACGTATATCATTGACTTAGTACAGGGGGAAAAGCCAGCACCCTGAACTTCAGAGAAAGCACAAACAGAAATTACAAGCAGAAATTATATAAATTATATAAACAGCAGAAAGGCTTCTAACTGTCTGGCCATAGCAATACATACACAGTTACCAGAGGGAGAAGCACCAAAATCTGGGTTTTCAAAGCCAAAGGGCTGCTTAAAGGCTACCTAGAGTCTTGTCTGGCAAAATCACATAAACACTCCTCCAACGAGTGAGCCGCAAGCAAAATGCTAACCTCAGAGTATATGTACACACTTTTTCAGGGTCGGAGAGTGTCACAGCCATGCGACTCAAACCCATGTGACCTAGGCATTACTATGACTTAAACAGGTCATCAAAGACTCCCAATTCAGTCATAGACTCTTGATTGAAACAAAGGCAAGACTCAAAGGCACTTGATTGCCTTAGTGCTGTGATGCACTCTAAACAAAAGACAACAAAAAGTCCCACTTTACTTGCCATTACACAAGGAAGATCAAAACACACACTCAGAAGAAAACAAAGTCAAAGCTCCTACATCAAAGGCCTCCAAGAAAATATGAATTGGTCTCAGGCCATGGAAAACATCAAAAGGATTTTGTAATCAAGCAAGAGAGGTAGAGGAAAAATTGGGGAGATAAATGAGAGTGATACAAAAAAAGCCATGAGAAAAGAGTCAATAGCTTGGTAAAGGAGACCCCCATAAATACTGAAGAAAACAACATCTTAAAAAACAGACTAGGCCAAATGGTAAAAGAGGTCCAAATAGCCAATGAAGAGAAGAATGCCTTACAAATCAGAATTAGTCAAATGGAAAAGGAGGTAGAAAAGGTCACTGAAGTAAATAATTCCTTAAAAATTAGAGTATAACAACTGGAAATTAATGATTTTATTAGAAATCAAGAAGCAATAAAACATGGACAAAAGAATGAAAAAAAATAGAAGACGATGTGAAATATTTCATTGGAAAAACAACTGATATAGAAAATGGTTCCAGGAGAGATAATTTAAAAATTATTGGAGTACCTGAAAGCCATGATTAAAAAAAGAGCCTTGACATCATCTTTCAAGAAATCATCAAGGAAAACTGTCCTGCTTTCTAGAACCAGAGGGTACAATAAAAATTAAAAGAATCCATTGATTACCTCCTGAATGAGATCCCAAAATGAAAACTGTCAGGAATATCACAGCCCAATTTCCAGAATTTTTGGGCCAAGGAGAAAATATTTCAAGCAGCAGGAAAGAAACAATTCAAGTATTGTGGAGCCAAAGTCAGGATAACACAAGATTTAGCAGCTTGTACCTTAAAGGATTGGAGGGCATAGAATATGATATTCTGGAGGGCAAAGGAGCTAAAATTGCAACTAATAACCACCTATCTAGCAAAACTGAATATAATACTTCAGAGGGGAAAATGAACATTCAATGAAATAGAAGACTTTCTAGCATTCTTGATGACAAGACCAGAGCCGAATAGAAAATTTGACTTTCAAATACAAGAGAAGCATAAAAAGATAAACAGGAAATAGAAATCATAAGGGACTTAATGAGGTTAAACTGTTTATATTCCTACAAGGAAAGATGATATTTGTAACTCATAAGATCTTTCTCATTATTAGGGTAGTTAGAAGGAGTATATAGAGACAGAGGATACAGGTGTGAGTTGAACATGAAGGGATGATATCTAAAAAATAAAATTAAGGTATGAGAGAGGAATGTACTAGGTGAAAGAGAAAGGGAGAATACAATGAGATAAATTTTCTCACATAAAAGAGGGAAAAAAGCTTTTACAATGAAGAGGAAGAGAGGTGCAGTGAAGGCGAGTCAGTGAATCACGCTCTCATCAGAAAGGCTCAAATCAGGAATAAGATGCACAGGCAATGGGATATAGAAATTTATCTTACCCTACAGGAAAGTAGATGGAGAATGTGATACGATAAGAGGAGGGGTGATAGAATGGAGGGCAGATGGGGGAAGGAATAGTAAGAAGCAAAACACTTTTGAGGAGGGGCAGGGTGAAAGGAGAGAGAGAGAACAGAATAAACTGGAGTAGAGGGAATGGGATGGAGGGAAATACAGTTAGCAATAGTAACTGAAAAAAAATTGAAGCAAGTTTCTCTGACGAAGGCCTCAAAAATATAACCAGGTTTCAGATGAAGTAATTAAAGTTATCTATAGCCATATGAAAATATATTCTAACTCATTATTAATTGGAGAAACACAAATTAAAATAATTCTGAGGTACTACCTCATACCTTTTGGCTAATAGGACAGAAAAGATAAATGACAAATGTTGGAGGGGATGTGGTGGAAAATGAGACATTTATGTACTGTTGTCAGAGTTAAGAACTGATTAAACTATTCTCTAGAGCAGTTTGGAAATATGCCAAAAGGGCCATAAAACCATGCAAACCCTTTGATCTAGCAACACCACTACTAGGTCTGTAACCCAAAAGAGATAAAAAAAACAAAAAGGAAAAGGTCCTATATGTAAAAAATATTTATAGTAGTTCTTTTCTGGTGGTAAAGAATTAGAAATCGAGAGGATGCCAATCAACTGAGGAATGGCTGAATAAGTTGTGGTATGTAATTATGAAGGAATACTATTACACCATAAGAAATGGTGAGCAGGATACTCTCAGAAAAACCTAGAAAGACTGATATAAAGCTGATGTAAAGTGAAATGTACTGGGTACAAATTAATAGCAATATTGTGAGGCGATCAGCTGTGAATGGCTTAGCTATTCTCAACAATACAGCAATCCATGACAACTCTAAAGGACTTAAGATGAAAAATGCTATCCATCCCCAAAGAAGGAATTGATAGGGTCTGAATAGAGATCGTAGCACACTTTTTTAAACTTTATTTTTCTTGAGTATTTTTTGTCTATGTTTTCTTTCACAACATGACTATTAGGGATATGTTTTGTGTGAATACACATATATAACCCATACAGAATTGCTTGCTTTGTCAATAAGGGTGAGTGGGGAGGAAGGGAGAGAATTTGGAATTCAAAGTTTTAAAAACAAATGTTAAAAATTGTTTTTACTTGTAACTGGGGAAACACTAAATACTAAATAGATACAAAAAATGAAAAAAAGTCTTCAAGTGAATTTGCTGCAGACTGCAAATAATCTGGGCTCAACCAATTCATTCTGTATCCCTTCTGTGTGTCCTTAAAACACGTAGGTTCAGGAATTCCAGCCTCTTTTGCATTGTAGCTATAGGAACTCCTGAATGAGAAAGATTAAAAAAAAACAACTCTAAGTCTCCCCGACATCAGCAGGCTGACCTTTGTAAGATACTAAACAAAAGGTAGCTTTATTATGTTTTATAGAACTAAAAAACACAACAAAAATTCTCTCCAACAGTTTCCCTCATTGATCGTCTTTATTCTTTTAAAAGAGATGTTTAAAAAACAGGAAAAGCATCAAGCTTCCCTTCCCTTCCCCTCCCTCCCTCTTCCCCTTCCCCTTCCCCTTCCCGCCCCCCCCCCCCTCTTTCTCCCCCTCTCCCTCCACCACATATATTTTTTTCTTAATTCTCTACAGCTCTTAATAGAGCCTCTCTCTTTCTTCCCTTCTGTTACCCTAGTCAAAGTGAGATGGTTCCTCCAAACTGCCTATTGAATTCTTTATTTCATTTTATCTCTGGTGATGCCCTCTGTCCTTCTGCTTTGGCTTTGTCTCTGACATCATTTTCACAGATGAACTTTCACTCTCCCACTTTATCATCCCTACAACCAAATAGAGAGAGTTTTGGTGAAAATATGGGACTTTTATTTATTAAAATAGCTAAGAAAAATAAAAGGGGGAAGGAACACAAGTCAGAGATCCTAAGTTAGCAGCGAAAAAAGAGAATAATTAATTTATATTATAAATATGATAATAATGACTGACATATTTATAATGCTTCAAGTTTTGCAAAATGTTATAGAGCTGATGTTCTTAATTTATAAATTTCAGACAATCCATATTTTCTGGTAACAGGTTCATGTAGCAAAAGGAGCTTGTAGAATCCCACCCTCTCCCAAAAAAAGGCCATGATCTTCTTTAAGATAATTATCTTATTTGATCCTCGTAGCAATTTTAAAAGAAAGCTGCTATCAGATTAATATCCTTATTTTATACATGAGGAAACTGAGGCACAAAGAAATTTCTCCCTGGTCACAAAGATAGTAAGTGGCAGTGACAGGATGGTGACCTATCTTTCTGACTGCAAGTCCATGGCTTTCTCTATTCACCACTAAAGCAAGTGTTGCAGGCAGAACATACAGGTCAATAAAACTTCATTGTTTCAAGCTCCACCAATTTGAAATTTATTATTACATCAGCAGGGGTGAGTTGAAATTTGTCTTAACATTATCTGCACAGTAAAGATTGATTACTATATTAACTCTTTTATTTCTTACCCTGTCTTTACTCATATGGCCACTAATCTAGTTCAGGCCCTTACTACCTCTCACCTGAAGAATTTCAATAGTCTTTGAATTGGTCTCCCTGCATTCTATCTCTCCCCTCTCTAGTACATCATTCACCTGACAGACAAAAATAATAGTGTCAAATGAAGATCTGACCGTGACACTCGATTGATCAAAAAGTAACAATTCTTTCCTATTGTTTCTCACTTTAAAAACAAACTCCTTTCTTAGACATGTAAATTCCTTTCCAGTCAAGCCTTAGCCAGTTTCTAGATATAGTGCATTATTTCCCCTCATGTGTACTCTGATCTATGCCACATTGTCCATCTTGCTCTGCACTAAACATGTCATTCCATATGCCAAATCCATGCTTCTATATAGGTGTACTCCATGTGTGAAAGGCATTCCCTCCTTATACTTCCCTTTGGAATCCCTTTTGTCGTCCAAAACTCAGCTAAAGTGCCATGACTCATTGTAGCCTTTTCCTGATCCCCTTAGATTTTAGTACTCTTTGCCACTAATTACTTTCGATTCACCTCATAGGATCAAAGATCTAGAGCTGAAAGCTTCCTTAAAGCTAATCTAGCCCAACCATCCAATTTTACACCTGAGGAAACTGAGATGAAGTGATTTATCGAACTTTACAGAAATAGTGATATGGCAAGACTTCTAACTTGGTACTTTTTGTCACAAGTATTCCCATTATCCCCTCCCTGACTCACTGCCTTGTCAAAGCAGAGGGGCTTACATAGCTCAACAAAACTACAAGCTATGGCATTCAGGGTTAGCCAAAATAAACAGTCATAGTGGAGAATTCTGGCAAAAGTTGATTGACTAGAGAAGAAAATGGCAAACTATTGCAGTATCTTCCCCAAGAAAACCTCACAGACAATATTAAAGTGCTAAAAGATATGACATTGGAAGATGAGCTTCTCGGGTTAAGGGCCTGGCATGCTATGGTCCACACGGTAGTGAAGACATGGCTAAAGGAGCAAACAACAATATTCCTATTATGCTGTTTTGCACTGAGGGAGAAAGAGCAAGAAAGAAGAAAGAATCATGGCTACATAAAAAAAGACCAGCCTTAACATTTAGAAATATTCTACAAAAAAAGTTGGCAAAAGGTAGAATTTGTTGATATTGGCTGGGTTGTGGGAAAATAGGTATGCTAATGCACCATTGGTAGAGCTGGCTCTAACTCATTCAATAGTTTTCTACCACACACCTAATCTCTACCTGTTCTTGATGACTTGTCAGTGAACATACTCATGTTTTTCCTCTTGCACGTTAGAACTGCCCAAAGGAGGAATGTGCTGGCTTACTAAGTAGTGAGCTGCCCTTCACTGGAGAGCTTGAAGTAAAAGATGATCTGTCAGTTGTTGGAAAGTGTTATAAAAGAAATACTACCAAGTTGAACTAGATCACCTCTGAGATCGGTCCCAACTTTGAGAATCTGTGATTCTCTTATTCTCTTCTAAGTTAAATTTTATTTTTGTTCAACTAATGCACATTTATTTTTTTCTCTCTCAACCTTTCTTTACTCCACTCCAAAAATTAGATATGTTGTAAAAACAAAACAAAGTGAAAACAACTTTGAAAAACTTAAAAAGTCTAAGGAATGCACCAGGATTCTACCCACCTATGATAATTGAATCTTTGACAGACTCTATGGGTTAGTGGATAGAGTTATGAACTTGGATTCAGGAGAGACCTGAATTAAACATCTCAAGCTATGATACTTAATCATGTGATCATAGGCAAGTCACTCAATTTCTCTGAGCTTCAATTTCTCTTTTGTAAAAGAAAGGATAATAGCTGTTTTGCCTGCCTTACAGAGTTATTGTCAGGATCAAACGAGATAGTGTATATTGAGTGTGTGTAAACTTTATAGTCCCATGTGAAGGTCAAGCATTATGTCTGTTCATGCTGTTCTCCCTGTCTCTAATAGGTCTTCTAAGACCCATTTCATTTCTGGTCCCAAAATCATCCTTCAAAGACTAGCCCCAAAAGCTTCCTTTCTTGAATTGTTCATTGTATCAAATGAGTGTATCAAATGAATGCTAGCTCTCAATTTTCTGAATTTCCTTAAGTATTTTGTACCTCATTTCTTTTTACTATATCTCACCTTGATTTATTGATATTTGTTTACTGTCTTATCTATCCCGTTAGGTTATACATTCCTTGGGTAAAGATTATATTCTGTATCTCTTTCAGCATCTTGCACATAGTGGCTTAAAGACTTTCCTAATATTGTGTGAACTTGTGTAAATAACATTACTTCCCTGAGCCTCAATGTCCTTCTCTGCAAATTGAAGGATTTGAACTTCCCTAAGGTCACTTAAAATTTTAAATCTATGATACTATGTATGCCTTAATAACTGCAGAAGGAATTCAGATAATATCTTTATTCTGATGTACTTACCTTGTAACAATATGTATCATAGCTAAATCTGTACTTTATATGTCTAGAGGACTGTACCTATCACAGATTGATAGATATTAATGCTGGAAGCAATCCTAGAGATAATCTCCTTCAATTATTTCTTTTCAAAAATAAAGAAAGCAAGTGCCAGAGACACTAAGAAACTAGTCCAACGTAATGTGAATATTAAGAGTCAGAGCTGTATTTGAACAACACAGCGTCACTGATTTTAGATCCAGTGCTCTTTACACTATGTTAGGCTCATTAACTATGTAAACTTATATCCCTGTCTTACTCTTACCCAGTTCCTAGAAGTGAATGCATAGTATACCTTCATATTTTTTAAATGAAATAAATTAATTAAAATAAATATATAAATAATAATAATAATAAATAATAAATAAAATAAATTAAAGACTGATTGTTTTGACATTGTCTGGAGTTGTAATCTTTAGGTCAAATTTTATCTCTCCAAAGTTGAATTTCCCTGAACCAGTTATTATTAGTCCCTTAGCATTGGAGTCCATACTATAAATAATAGCTATAGCATATTCCTAGGGATAAATTGAATTCATTAAAATCTATTTTATATGTAATTTCTCCTTCTTCCTATTTTCTCCAGCCTCAATCTACACTTCATTAGTTAAATTATTGATTCATATGAAACACTAAATTCATTGCATTGATATATGCCCCTGCCAAACTAGATGTTTTAACTGTCTTTTTCTTTTAGATTAGTTTACATCTAAATCAAGTTTAGAAAAAAAAATATTTCTACCCCTTTACCTTCTAAATAAAAAAGAAAGACAAAACACTTTTAAACTTCTAATGAAGCTCAAGACTCAAGAGACTTCTTTTATTACAGTATGAAAATGATGCAGACTGAAATACTAGATGTTATCAGATTGGTAAAAGGTTTTGGATGAGTTCCTTAGGCTGATTAAACTGGGCCACCTGTTTTACGAATCTCATTGAGCATTGGTATGTAGCTCATCTATTTAGTCAGGTAACAATTACCTTAGTTAATTACATTGGTATGTGATTCTTCAGAATAGGACAAACAGGAAATGTCATTGAAAGAAACTCACTAACTGGGCTTATTCATCTCCAAAGTTCAAGGCTTCTGACAGATAATACTCATGGCAAAAGCTGTTATATAAAGGTCACTTAACTAGGTTTTTTTCCCTTTTAAGTTAACTTTATATGCTTAATCATCTCTACATTTTTGAGTGTAAGTTCATGAAAAAGTAATTTCAGCAGATTATCCTTTTTTATTAAGCAGCGATGAAATTTTAAACAGGGTTATTTCAGAATAGGTTTATATACATCATCAATGGAAAGTATTACATTTCTTTAGAATAGGCTTTATGTTATAGTGATAAGCTTTGTTAGGAGATGGGTATGTGTGTTTGTGTGTGTGTGTGTGTGTGTGTGTGTGTGTGTGTGTGTGTGAGCATTCAGGCATTTAAAATTTGTTGTGACAGTGTCTGGATAAATCTGAGGACAAAATGAGCTTCTACTATCAATGGAAAAAATGGTCAGTATTTTTTTCATATCGCATTCCACTTTTGTTTTGGGGTCCAATATAATCTATTTAAAGCTTCATACTGTTAACAATTTTAATTGTTGTAACTCTAAGGAATGTCTATAAAAATTATAAAATCTTTAATAGTCTAGCAAGAAAGAAAGTAATTACGTGTGACTTAGGCTAGAAAGAGGGAGAGGAATTTAAGTTTGCCAAAGATTTTAGTTCATTTTTTGATGGTTACATTAGAGAAAGAAGGAAAGAAAGAAAGAAAGAAAGAAAGAAAGAAAGAAAGAAAGAAAGAAAGAAAGAAAGAAAGAAAGAAAGAAAGAAAGAAAGAAAGAAAGAAAAAGAAAGAAAGAAAGAAGGAAAGAAAGAAAAGAAGGAAGGAAGGAAGGAAGGAAGGAAGGAAGGAAAGAAAGAAGGAAGGAAGGAAGGAAGGAAGGAAGGAAGGAAGGAAGGAAGGAAGGAAGGAAGGAAGGAAGGAAGAAAGAAAGAGAGAGAGAAAAAGAAAGAGAAAGAAAGAAAAAGCTGTGTTGCCCAACTGGCCAGTTCCATTTGTGTCCCCAGTGGGGCTGCTCCTGTTTCTACTCACAGAAATTGTTTGTCCTTCCTAAATTTGGCTAACAATTAATATGAAGAAAACACAGGTACTCCACCAACCAGCACCACACCAGCCATATGTGGAACCATTATCAGAACAAATGGAGAAGTTTTGAATACTGTGGATCATTTCACTTACCTTGGCAGTATACTTTCCAAGGATGTATGTATTGATAATCACACTGACGTACTCATCGCCAGAGCTACCTCAGTGTTTGGGAGGCCCTGAAGAAAAGTGTGGGAGAGAAGAGGTATTAGACTGACTACCAAACTGAAGGTCTACATAGCCATGTTGTTGATCTCATTGTTGAAGGCCTGTGAAATCCAGAAAGTATACTAGTGCCATGCCAGGAAATTGAATTGTCTTGGGAAGATCTCGAAGATCACCTGACAGGATAAGGTACCAGACACTGAGGTTCCCTCTTGAACTAAACTGCCAAGCATTCAAATTCTACTACAGAGAACATGACTCTGATGAGCTGGCCATGCTGTTCAAATGCCAGACGTATGCTTGCCTAAAAAACTGTTTTATAGAGAACTCACTCAACTGATACATGGTGGTCAGAAGAAGACATTCAAGGATGCTTACAAGGTCTTTTTGAAGAACTTTGGAATCAATTTTGAGGCATGGGAGACACTGGCACAGGAATGTCCAGCATAGCACGCCCATATCAAAGAAGGTGCTGTGCTCAATGAGGAAAGCAGAATTGAAGTAGCTCAAAAAGAAATGCAACATGTGCAGATTTAGAGAATCCTCCCCAAATGTTCACATAGACTATTTGTGCCTGACCCATGGTAAAACATTCTAAGCTCATGTTTGTCTGATTAGCCACAGTTGGACACACTGAAACTTGATTGTAGCATAGTGACTTCATTTTGGTCCTCTTTGAGAATGAAGGACAATAACCAACTATAAGCCAAGTCTATTAACCATTCGTATTCAGATTGAGCAAAAAACTTATCGTATTTGTTCACAGAAAGTAGTTCCCTTATTTATCCACATTGAGAAATATCAATGTTTTTAAAATAAAATAAGAATTGTTCTGGAGACAAGGCTTAATAAACAGGTATTTATTCTCTTTCATTTATAGGGCAGTTCTTTTTAATTGGACAAAAATCAGTGATTGTGCAAAACTCTTCTCTATAATTATTTTTTGTTACATAGACCTTTTATCTTTTGAGAGTAAGGGACAAATTTGAAGATCTTGAATCGACTTTAAGTACTTAGTTGTTTCTTTTTTTCTTTTAATGGTTCAATAACTCATGTTTCAGGGAGATATTTTTGGTACATAATGAATTTCTTGCGTCTGTGTTAGCACTAAGAAAAATAACATTTTTTTTTCTCTCCCACACCTTTGAAGTACTTTGACACAAGAAAGTCAGTATGTCTTATGTATACCCTTATGTATACCTTATGTCTTATGCCAATATGTATGGATCCTGTGTTCTGCTCCCATATTACCAAACAATTTTGCAAAATCTTGCTTTTAATGGACTTTTAAAATAAAGTTGTTAACTTTCATGACAACCTGGAAAAATTGCATATCACTCTTCATTTATATTTCTTAAAACAAATGATTGAGAAGTATATAATGTCTCCGAATTGCACAAGAGATCTCATTTTAAACTAATGTATATAGAGTGGAGCTATATTTTACTTTACTACTCATTAACCTCTGTCAGTGCAGAATCTAATACAAATTTCCCATACTATATCATTATGGTTTAAAAATATTCCAATTATAAATTGCTCTTGTGATAAGGCACTAATATTAATATTATTCAGAGTAACAGATTGACCATTGATCATAAGATGTTTCAATAACATATCATATCTTTGTAAACAAATGTACGTGTATTGTTTCATCTACTTGTCATATAAAACAGGATGATGTAAGTTTATTTTATTTTATTTTAATTTTTTATTATTTAGTATATTTAGTTTTCAGCATTGATTTTCACAGGAGTTTGAATTACAAATTTTCTCCCCATTTCTCCCCTCCCCCTCTCACTCCAAGATGGTGTATATTCTGGTTGTCCTGTTCCCCAGTCAGCCCTCCCTTCTGTCACTCCACTCCCCTCCCATCCCCTTTTCCCTTTCTTTCTTGTAGGGCAAAATAAATTTCTATGCCCCATTGTCTGTGTATCTTATTTTCTAGTTGCATGCAAAAACATTTTTGTTTTTGTTTTTGAACATCTATATTTTAAAACTTTGAGTTCCAAATGCTCTCCCCTCTTCGCTTCCCACCCA